>JBBMOL010000582.1:0-142415 GCA_037954665.1 Laguncularia racemosa
AGGAGTAAACTGGTTGTTTGAGTACAATGCCACTATAGATTGTCAAAATCTAGTGGTTAGGTTTGATTTTCCTGATGAGGAGCGAATTGTATTTAAGTTAAAGCCATAGAGGCCTATGATTCTTCTAACATACGAGTTGTGGAATAATGGAAGATTGTCAACCTTATCAGTAAAGACAAGACAGGTTAAGGAATTGAGAACTATACATGTAGTGAATGAGTATCCAGATGTTTTTCCTGAGAATTTATCAAGTTTACCACCAGCTAGAGAAATAGAATTCTGTATTGATCATGTATCGGGAACGGCAACCATATCTAAAGCACCATACAGAATGGCACCTATTAAACTATATGAACTGAAGACTTAACTTCAAGAGCTTCAAGATAGTAGGTTTATTAAACTAAGTGTTTCACCATAGGGTGCTCCAGTGCTATTTATTAAGAAGAAAGATGGGAGTGTGTGGCTGTATATAGATTATAAGGAGCTAAACCAAGTCACAATCAAGAACAAATACCCTCTCCTTAGGATTGATGACCTATTTAATCAATTATAGGGAACTTAAGTCTTCTCTAAAATTGACTTGAGATCAAGGTATCATTAGTTAAGAATTAAGGAATAAGACATACAAAAGACTACTTTTAAGACTTGGTATAGGCATTACGAGTTTCGGGTGATGCCTTTTGGTTTAACAAATGCTCCAACAGCCTTCATGGACCTCATGAATAGAGTGCTTAGAGACTGGCTAGATTAGTTTGTAGTAGTTTTCATAGATGATATCTTTATTTATTCTAAAAGTAGAGAAGAACATGAAACACTTCACAGAACCGTACTAAAATGACTCGGGGAAGAAAGACTTTATGTTAAATTAAGCAAATGCGAATTTTTGTTAGAACAAGTATCCCATTTAAGACATGTGGTGAGTAAGAATGGAATATCAATAGACCTTGAGAAAGTAAAGGCAATAAGTGACTAGCCAAGATGAAGAATTATAATAGAAGTAAGGAGTTTTCTAGGATTAGCTAGGTACTACGGACGCTTCGTAGAAGGATTCTCTTGGCTAGTAGCTCCCTTGACTTAACTAATAAAGAAAAATTCCGAGTTCGTATAGAGTGATGAATGTGAGAGTAGCTTCACAAAATTGAAGAATAAATTAATGACAACTCCAGTGTTAGCCCTATCAAAGGCAAGAGAAGAATTTGAGGTATTTAATGATTCATCAAATCAACATTTGGGGTGTGTGTTTATGCTAAATAGGAGAGTCATTGCATATGCCTCTATTAGCTGATGCAATATGAGAAGAATTATCCCATCCATGACCTGGAATTAGTTGCTGTAATCATGGCACTGAAATTGTGGAGACATTACCTTTATGGGGAGAAGTGTAAAATATTTACAGACCATAAGAGTTTGAAGTATCTATTTACTCATAAAGAATTGAATATGAGGCAAAGGAGATGGCTAGAACTGATGAATGATTACAATGGGGAAATTCATTATCACATTGGAAAAGCGAATGTGGTTGCAGATGCTTTAAGTAGGAAGAAACACATAAATATTGCAGGATTAATCACATCCCAAAGGAAAATACTAGAAGATATGGATAAGCTGAAATTAGAAGTAGTGACACAAAAAATGGGAAATTGATTAGCTACACTTAGTGTCCAACCCAATCTTATAGATCAGATTAAAACTACACAAATGGAAGATCCTAAAATTCAGAAGAAAAGGAACAAATTAGAACAGGGTAAAGCTACAGAATTTGTGTTAAACACTGAAGGAGCAGTTAAGTATAGTAACAAATGGTGTGTTTTAAATAACACAAAATTAAAGAAGAAGATTATGAAAGAAGCCCATTACTTAGAGTATAGAGTACACCTAGGAAACACCAAGATGTACAAAGATCTCAAGAACACTTACTGGTGGAAATATATGAAACCGGAGATAGTAGAATATGTGTCCAAGTGTCTCATATGTCAACAAATAAGGATTCAGTACTAAAGACCAATTGGTGAGTTGCAACCTCTTCCTATACTTGAATTGAAGTGGGAGCACGTAATTATGGATTTTGTCATTGCACTCTCAAGAACTAGGGAGAAATATGATGCAATTTTGGTGATAGTAGACAGATTGACCAAGTCCATACATTTCTTGCCAATTAAAGTGGACTATAGACTAGAAAAGCTTGCTCAAGTGTATATCAAAGAGATTTGTCATATTACAAAGGGTACTATCTACGATTACATTTAACAGGGATACTCGATTTGTGAGTAGATTCTGGAAAGGTTTGCATTAAGCTTTAGGAACCAAACTTCAGTTTATTATAACATTTCATCCCCAAACAAATGGGTAACCTGAAGGAACTATTCAAATTCTAGAAGATTTACTACGAGCTTATACATTAGAATAAGCGGGTAACTAGAGTGATCATTTGCCTTTATTAGAATTAGCTTATAACAACAGTTACCAGGTGATTATACAAATGACTCCCTATGAAGCATTATATGCTAAGAAGTGCAGATCTCCCTTACACTGAGATGAAGTGGAAGAAAGACGGGTATTGGGGCCAAAGATAGTACAGGAAACAATAGACAAGGTGAAAGTAATGGCAACAAATTCTATCAGCTTAGAGTCGCCATAAAAGATATGAAGACAAACGGTGGCACCCTCTAGAATTTCAAGTTGGAGATAAAGTCTTATTGAAGATATCTCCAACTAAAGGGGTAATTAAGTTTGGACTACGGGGTAAGCTAAATCCAAGATATGTAGGTCCATTCGAAATTTTAGAAAGAGTCAAGATAGTTGCATACAAGTTGGCCCCACCGCCATGTCTGGCCGGAGTACATGATGTGTTTCATGCATCAATGTTAAGAAAATTTGTGCCAAACCCAAATCATGCGGTGGTTGTGAAACCTTTGAAGGTATAGCCAGACCTATCCTCTATAGAGAGACTTATGAGGATAGTAGATAACAAGGAACAAGTTTTAAGAAGAAGAAGAATTCCTTATGTCAAAGTATAGTGGACTAATCAAACAGAACGAGAGGTGATATAGGAATTAGAAGAAGAAATGAAGAGAAACCATCTAAAACTCTTCCCAATTTTAGGTAACTTTTGAGGACAAAAGTTTTAGTAAGGGGGGAAAAATGTAATACATGGTTCTAAAAATTTTATACACATACTTATCTAATTATAATTACTAAGTAAAACAATAAATAAATAATATAAGAGCTAGGGCAATCATGCAAATAAGGATAAAAGATGAGGGCAGTTTTGTCTTTTCCTGATGAGACTATATATATACTAAACTAACCTAAGGTTCTCCTTTTTTGCACACTTTTACAATAGTAGCCTAAAGTGAGGCAAGGAGAGAGAAAACATTCAGGACAAACTTAAGGCAATCTAAGGAGACATTGTAGCACAACAAATACGTAATGGTATTTTTATTATAACCAAGATCTATTCTAACAATGGAACTTAAAGATCATAGATTTGACATGGTCATTCATAGGAATCGAGTTTAAGGATTGATTGAACAAGCACGAAAGTTGTTAGATTAGGATTTTCAAGCATAAATTGAACCAAGGAATTCTAAATTATGTTTTCGGATTTTCTTAAGCTTAAGATTAGGAAATGAGGAGATTGGATAAATTAGTTTAGAAAAATTAAGGTTTGAAAGACACATCGAAAGATACACAACCATCCAACACAATCGTGTTGCTCCTATGTTGATTTACTAAGACATACAGAGAGATATACGACCATCCAATACAGTCGTGTTGCTCTCGTGTTAATTTACCAAAACGTATCGAGAGATATATGACCATCCAACATAGTCATGTTGCCCCCGTGTTAAAATGAGAGGTACACAACCTCCTAACACGGTCGTGTTCTAACCGTGTTGAAGCCAAATCTCACCAAAAGGTACACAACACTTAACATGGTCGTATATTAGCCATGTTGAGCAACACAATCTCCAGCATGGTCGTATTAAGTGAAAGACATTATCATATATATCAAATTACCATTTTATTTAACCAAATTCTACACAACCAAGATAATTAGTATAACCTTAGATAACCTAATAGATTAAGAGGAATTAGGAGAGTTATATTATGTTTGGATTGATACAAAGATTGATGTCTTGATGATTATATAGCTATTAACTCAGCTTAAGTTTGGAACAAGACGTGTTTAAGGCTAGGATTCCAAATACGTGTTTACTTTGTTTGTTGTATGTGATTGATAGGTAGTTATCTAATGAGTTATATGTGAAATAATGAAATGTTAAGGTATTATGTGCATTACTTAGAATAAGGAAGTATGATAGTATTATATGAATTGAATAAGAAATGTTACTTATGCTTAGCTTAGCCTAGGGGCTCGTAGTGGCAAATCCTTAGGAGGTACATCGATGATCGGTATGCCGCGTTGTCCTTAGTGGAGCCATATATTGAAATGATCTAAGCTCGATTAGGGTTAAACGGGGCTCGCAATGGTAGTTCCCTTTAGGGTTAGACAGGACCCGCAGCGGCAACTCCAACTAGGACAAATGTTTTACGTATCGAGGTCATGAGTACACCTATGTGTTATAATTCATTTTGGCATCGATTTGTAAGTTGAATGATGAATGTTTTGTCGATAAGTGTTGCATATATGCAGGTGCTATTATTGTGGTGTGTCATGCGCTTTTAGGTGTGGTACTTACGTACTAAGCTTAGGCTCTACCCCCCTTCTTATTTTTTTTTTTTAGTTGTAGGTGAAAATGATAAATAACTAGAGTATGATGAGAATGAAAACTTGGTGGGATATTACTTGGATGAGATGAGAAAATAACACTATTATTATGAAGAGGAAGAGTAACAGAAATTCTGAATATTTGTAATTTGATGTTTTATTAGTTAAATTAAAATTATGGCAATAAATTGTAGCTTGAGATTTTGTTGTTATTAAATAATGAAATTTGAAATGACTCATCTAAGAGTTATTTATTTTATTAATATTATAATAGATAATGTATATGATAAGGTTTTGAAGTATTCTACAGTTTTAGAACCTTAGCATATCACTTGGTGGTAATGATACATGGCGGGCTATGATGCTTAAAGTTTTAGGACAATACAGTTACTGAGAGCCCATTTGATTTTTCCAATAATTATGTATATATTATTTTACAAAGTCTAATAACACTACGAGGAAAATTTATTTCGGCCATACCATTAGACATTATTCCAATCATTTTCAAAAGGAAAGAAACTAAGGAATATATTGCATAGTTTGAACTTTACAATCCAAGTAGATGGAAATTTAAAGTAGAAGAAGAGGTTCTTTATAAATTAAGCAAACAGTGGAAAGTACTTGTACATTGAAGTTTCACTTTCCTTTATTAATACAAGAAAGAGTATGAACATAATATAGCCGGAAAGATGTTTCGACTTCAAGACTCCGCATACACAACAATAGGACTTCGCACTTGATATTGCCCATCATCCCATGTCAAAGAAGAGAAGAGCACGGTTTGAGCATCCATCTTTCCTTCAATCCTTAGCTTAAAGGACAACTTCTCTCCAAGAGAAGTGAAGGCCAGGACATCTGGATTAACTTCAATTTTAAGCCCAACAGTTGTAAAACTCAAAATAGAGCGATAGGAAGATGTAGCCGATCCAACATTTGTCACAACTCTCGTGAATGTTCGATTGATGATTTCTGTTGACAATGCTGATAGTGCAAATGAAGGGTAGTTCAAATCCCAGACTGTTCCGTTAGTTTTTGAACAATCGATGTTAGAATTGTTTGTGATGAACTTTAATACAGTAAGGTTGTAACCTTGCCCACAAAGGAAACTTATATAATCATTCTCATTGGCATCATATATCAACCCAGGGGTTAACGCCTTGTTTGGATCAATATGGCCAGCCCCAAATGCGAAATTAGCATATCGGTTCACATTGTCATCCATCGGTCGAGCTACATGATGAGGATGAAATCTCATATATCGGTTAGTTTAAATAATAATTTGATGATAATGGGATAGTGATATGGTGTTTGTTGTTACCTGTAGTCATAAGAGCAGATTTAATAGCAGCGGGAGACCATGTAGGATTAAATGTTTTTACATAAACTGCAGCTGCTGAAGCATGTGGACATGCCATAGAAGTACCAGATATGATGTTGAAAGGCACAAATCGACTATCACCGTCAATTCGTGATAGAGGATTAACTGGAGACCAGGCAGCTAAAATGTTCACTCCCGGCGCACTCAAATCAGGCTGATGGCAAAAAATAATAATAATAATAATAATAATAATAAATAAATAGATAGATAAATAAAAAGAATACGACAATTGTAAAAACACTCCCTTAACTAATTATCAAGTGTGGACAAACCCCTAACTTTCAAAATGTATTCACCTCCCCATATATTTTCAATATTTTAAAATAAAATTAACAAAGAAACCATCACTAAGAACCATAAATAACAATAATTTTGAGATTTTAGTGGTAGTTTTAGTGTATGTGTATGTTTTCTAAAGTTATAGGGATTTGAAATCACACATTGAGAGTTCAAAGGGTGTATTGACATCAGATTAATAAAAGGAATCATAAATAGAACTATATGTAAGTTACCTTAAGTATATCTGGATTGATAGGGTTTGGACCTCTAGATGAAAATGAAGCCACATATGGGGCTAGTGCGTCCTATGGTTCATTGCTTTTAAATATAATAGCTGATGGGTTGCTGTATATATAGTACAAAAAGGATGAGAAAGCATGGGCAATTTTGTTGCGCACTATGCAACCGAAAATTTGAATTGATATAACATGAATCAAAGTATGTAAATACCTTGTTGTGTTTATGTATAAGGAGATGCTACCTCCATCTTTGTTGCTCAAGTGAGAAGTAGGCAAGGGAGAAGAGAAAGGCGAATCCTTGGGCGAATCATGTACCATAATGGCACCAATTGCATCAGCATTGAACGGCACTGAACCATCAGATTTGGCATGACATAGAACTATTTTATCTTTTACTAAACTCGGGTCCAACGCATTTTTTTCATCACAATACCTACAAAAAGTAATCTTAAGCTTGAAATATGATAACTGATAGGAATAAAGGGATAATTGAAAAACCACCCTCATGATTCTTACCTTGACGTTAATGGTGTAAAATTCCCGGTGATATTTGGAGCGTCGGCTGCATCAATCAACGGATACAAGTTCCTCCCTATATCAAACGTATTTATAGAAACCCCCTACAAGAATTGACACTTTAGTTGTATTTACTCTCTTCTTTTTGTCTCAAGTTTCAAGCACAAACAAGCCACAGACATCCATGGCTCACAATATGAAATGCTTTCGACCCCTGATAATTTCTCAAGTGTATTCATGACTCGCAGTATAAGGTTCTATAGATCAAGTTTTCATTAGGATAACATCTTTTAAAATGTTTTATAATGGACCGAGATCGACTAAAAAAGTATCTAACATGTGGCAAGTATATCAACACTTATAGCTAAAATTTTGCCATCTTTGAACAATTTGACATGTATCATGAAATTTATGACCGGATACTTTCAACATTTGATCCACGTAAATTTTTCTCATTTTAACATTGTAAACCATGCATAAATATAGAATGTTACTATCTTTTTATATGTGGCCAAAAGTAGCTAGTTTTATTTATGGCTCTAAGTTGAGAAAAATTTGTCTAATAAGGTCAAATGCATAAATAATTAACCCTCCAAACTTTCATGATTTTTGCTACATTATACATTGTGAATTTATTTTTCGAAGGTCATCGAAGTTTAAAAATTATGTCCCAATAAAGTTTTATATGATTTCAATTTGCCCCTAGACGTTAAATAATTATCAATGCGGTTCTTAAAGGTTGTGAAAAGTCAATAACATAGCCCCTAACTTGATAAACTCAAACGAGATATTAAAATTGTGATAACATTTACCATATTAATGAAATAAACATCAATACTCCGATGATAACACATCAATTGAACATGTCATCATTTTCACGAAGGTATCGGTTCAGGTAATCGAGGCTATAATTATGCAATGTTGTGTTAAAAGAGGTTATATTGATAAAACCTTACCTCGTATACCTTACCATCTCCAAGTTGCACCTCTGTAATGAACTTCCTATCAATGGTGCTAGCAGCCACAGACAAAGTCCAAGGTGAAACATTAGTGGTACTTCTAAGAGTCGGACCATCGTTACCCGCAGAGATAGATGTCAATATTCCTTTTTTCATTGCGTAAAAAGAACCAATTGCACTTGTATCTTGAAAAAAATCTCTTACAATGCTTGATCCGAGTGAGATAGAAATTATATCAACTCCATCAGCAATCGCGTCATCAAATGCAGCCAAAATGTTTGCATCAGAACATTGACCAACACTCCAGCATACCTTGTAGACTGCAATGCGAGCGGACGGTACGCCACCACGAGCGGTGCCAGAAGCAAGACCGTATAGACTTGCCTTACTTACTGGATCACCAGCTACTGTTGAAGCGGTGTGTGTTCCATGACCATTTGAATCTCTTGGAGATAAGAAGTCATCTTCGCCAATTCCACCGTCGAGATTATAGTATTTTGCTCCAATTATTTTGCTATAGTTTAAGTAAATATAGATTATTAGTAACCGATTTATTTTGCTGAACTCACATTCGCTAAGCTGCATAAAGTGTTGACACGTGCACATATTATTATTTATCTCACGTGTGACTCATGTGATAGTATAGGATATGTAAACCCTCTGTACATAACTGCTTTAACTAACGCAGTACAATCTCTTATTTTCCGTCCTTCTTCCGTGGTGTATTGTTCGACAGTCTCTACAACCTTTGAATCTCGATCGGTATGTTTACTTTTCAATTGCTCAATTCATTTGGAATCAATTAGCTTTTCATAATGTATTGCATAACTTGAAACTGAAAATTAATAACATTTAATTAAAGGATAATTGCAACCTTTAACTGTTAGTTAGGTCCAAATAGTAGATCCTTAAAGTCCTAAAGTATGACTTTAATGCCTAATAAATATTAAAAACATGTAAATAAGTTTGAACTAGTGCTAAAGAGACTATTAATAGCCACTATTTTCAGACTCTAACAATGGCTAAGGTATGCATATATATGTAAGAGAAACTATAGACACATTTTAAAAATTTATATGTAATATTGGCAAAATGAGTATTCTTGATAAAGTGAAATTAGGGTGAAGTAAAATTCTAGAGAACAACAATTAATGCTGTTAGAGATTATTTATGCATTAATAATATAGTTTTAGAATAACAGATTCTTTCAAAGTAATTTGAAATTTAAGTGGTGTATGTCTATATATGTCTATGTGGATTATTTTCAAGCAAAAAAAATATTAGAAAGTTCATATTAAAACGAATGTAAGATAAAATTTTGAAGGTGAAGAAAGACGGGACTAAATTCAATGTTGATTTTCCTTTTAAGTAATTTACTGTCCTATTATGGCAGTTTGATTCATCATTTTGGTATCAGTCTACTACAGGTTTGATTAAATAAAATGTTAAAGTCATTAAATGACTAATACATATAATGATGAATGACGATATAAAAATGAAACACGAAATAGATATCAATCTGATATGAATAAAATACGAATAGGGAAACAGATAAAACAAGCTGACATGACTTAGATGGTGATATGGAATAAAAGCCATAAACGGTTGTTACAAACTCATATGCAAGATTTAATATTACTTAAACAAAGCAAATATCTATATATATTTATTGTTTAAGTTTTATTTTTATTTTAATTAAAATTACGGACAAAATGTAAATACATCTCCTAAAATTATTGATTGTGTGTGTATAAATCTTCTAAATTTTTAAAGTATGATTTCATCATTGCCATAATATTTTGAAAATATCAACATAGCAATGTAGAATAGTGAAAGTGAAAAATACATATGAAAATTGTGAAAAAAAAATGGAAACTAATGAAAAAATTTAATCTAAACAATAATTATATTAAGAATGCTGAAAAAATCACTAGGAAATAAATAAGTTTTTTTTTTAATAAAAATAATAATTTAAAAAAATATATCTAATAGCCTCATATAACCATTGATATGTATGGCTTCTTACCATACAAAAATTCTTTTGATAGCCTTACACTATTGATAAAAAAAAAGGCTTTGCATATCACTTGAGCAATAATTTTGTTATTCAATAATGATATCCTTTTTGTCTATTATAAGTTTTGCCTATTTATAGAATAAAATGAAATCTAATATTCTAAAAAACTAAAAGATTTTGCTATTCTAAAATTAAGATATTGATCTAACTAAATCTTAAAAATAAGAAATTAAACCTAATCAAATCCTTGAAAAAAGAGAATAAATCTAGATAATAAGTATAAGTAAAAAAACTTAAAATTATGTGTGGATATGCCTCTTGAATTTTTAAATATCATAAATAACTCCCTAAACTTTAATAAATTGATAAATAATATCAAAAAATTATAATTAACCTTTCTAAACTTTGATCTTGGTGCTGAAATCGCTTTCAAACTTATCAAATTGTACTTTAATACCTCTAAAACTTTGAACTTAGATAGTTTTAATAAACTGAAAAGTAAGTGTCATTTATATTACTAATTTATGAAAGTTTGATATTATTTATGATTTTTGTTTTTGTTTTTTTTATGGACTCCACATGGTGCAAAAACTAATATACACAAAACAATTGTCTCCATTTATCTCTACATCACATACACCTTAACTTTTAAGAATTTAGTAACGATTTAGAACTACTTGCATATTTAAAGTTATAAGACTTTAAAATCATCTAGTGGGTTTATGCTATATTTAAATTATCCTTAAAATTATAGCATTTTGAGAATCGAGACGCACTTGTTGCAAGTGAAATTATTTGAACCTTGACAAGTTCCTTTCCATTTAGAGGGCGGGGGGCCAAACCCATCATCACTAAAACTCTCCGATTCTGGCCATATTCCAGTGTCAATAACTCCAACGATTATGTCACTTTCTATTGTTGATCTGTTGACATCTTGAGGAAAGCCCATGAAATCCCAGGATCTTGTTGTATGCAACTTCTGAGTCTCACTAGGAAATACTGACACCACATCGCTCAGTCCTAACAATTAATTAATAGAGATGGCATCAGTAAGAGCATTAGAATCAAGATAAAAAAGAAATAATATTTATTTGAAGTCGCATGAATTCCATGTCCTACCAGACAGCTTTTTTGCTTCTTTTTCTGTAAGCATTGCTACGAACCCATTGAAGCTTCTTTTGAAACTGTGCAGCAGAAAATTTGGCGCAAATCCACTGATAAATAGAAAAGATTTTTCACGCAAGTTAGTCCATTGAGCCCTCCATTCCAGTAGAACAAAACGATATGTTGTATTTAAGATTCCATGAAATCCAATTTATTAATCCTTTTAGTGGGAGCACGATTACATTGTAAAGATGATGGTTAGAAAATAGAAACGACAGTTGTATTTAAGATTCCATGAAATCCTAATAATTAGTGTCAAAGGGGATCACGTTCCGAAGAAATCATAGTCATATGCTCTGATTTTTTTTTAATCAACCTCCCTATAATATAGTTGATTTCACTAAAAATATTGGTAAATATAAATATATACACACACGCAAGTTACCTGCACTTGCAATGTAATGAGTCTGAAAATATTAATATGGGATTGACCATTAGCTTTTTATCTCTTAGGTAATTAGTACTTATATTCACTTTATTTACAAAGGCTTTCATATTATAAATTGAAGAGAAAGGCATCATCGGTCGTAAACCTTCCACCACAACTTATTCTAAAGCCACCAGTCAAAAAAGCCCAGTAATAATATGGTTATGTTAATGTTTTGATTAGTTGTTCAATTTCAATCATGACACAACGCAGAAAAAGCCAGAAAACACGTTTTCTCCGAAGTCTTGGTTATACATATACTTGAAAGGCCATAGAACCTAAAGGATAAGCACCAAGTGTAAACTTGATAACGAAATATGAACATATGTAGCCATTATAATACAAGGAAGCCACTAAACTGAAATTTTGGAAATCATTAATTGACCTGGAAAGATAAATAAATATATCCTGGAATGATACGTAAGAAAATAGATGCATGTGTGGGTACTAATTTTATGTATATAAGCATTTTTTTATATGTTATATCCTGAATTTAATGGAAAGATTTATTAAAAATAGATGCATGCAACCTACTTTTTTCTCATTGACTTGATGCTTCAGCCTGTAAGAATTAGCTAGAAATGACATTTTGAAAATCAAAACTTACTTGCTTGGATGGATTTATTTTCAAAATCTATATTATCTATATGCATATTAATTGGTTAAATTAACTATTATTATTAGATAAATTACTAATATTTGTTATCGACATTAGAAAAAATAAATCTTTGTTCTACTTTTGTGGAGGTATCTAAGAATATTTTATTTTGTGGTAGGATGAAGAAATGTTTTTCACCTCATATTTCCAATATCTCATGTATAAAATATTTGAAAATCATTAAACACTTTGGGATGATCTCTTTGTGTAGAGCTTGGTTTCAATAATTTTGAAATTTAGAAAACCAACAATATATATTTGATAGATATATAATTAGATACATGTATTATGTAAGAAATAAAATATTTTCCCCTAATTTTGGTGTGTTTTCAAAGGATTTTATTTTTAATTTGAGTAATATTTTGACTCTAGGGCTTTAATGAATAATCAAATAAAAAATTAAGAAAATGAATCAAATTTTACTCAATTTAGAATTAAATAGAAGAAGTTTTAAACTTTTGAAAATAGACATGGACGATTGACATAACCATGTCGAAATCATATTGAATTTGAAGCTTGAAGAAATAATTATGAATGTTACAGGGGGTGAGACACGACCATATTTATTAGTTGTGTATCTCTTAGGAATAATTATTTTCTAAGAGCGGCTTAGACATAACCTTGAGACATAACCGTATTTAGACTATTTCAACTGTAGAATCTAGTTTTTTGAAATTTTGTTTAGCGATTTTGACATAAGTTAAAACATGGCTGTATTAAATAACATATTAGCATTAAAACAGACTTTTAGATGCTTACTATACAAAGAAAAAGTGGGAACAAACCTCCTACGTTTTAGAAGATGTTTTTCATAGGTTTTAGTATTTTTTTAAGAGAAATAGAACAATATATTCTTTTGCTTCAAGAATTAAGGTTTTTCTTTTGAATTCTTTGAAAATTTATGCTTCTTCAACATTGAAGAATTTTGATTTTATCATGATTAGTGCTTAAAATTTTTAGTATTTAGACTTATAGATTGTAGGGTTATTATATGATTGGATGTATTGCTACATCAATGAAATCCTTACTTTCTTGATTCAATCTTGTGTTCTTGAATTTGTTAGGTTAATATGTTTATGATGTTATTCTAATCATTTGATATTATGCATTATGAATGATAAATTGCATAATTATTTCGAAATTTATTCAATTATTTTTAGAGAATTTATTATTCTTAATATAATCTTATAAATATACTATTATAAAGATATTCAAGTATCTATTTTTGAGATTAGGGTTGATAGACTTGAGAAAATTATTGATCTAATTTAGGAATTCTCCTGTTGAGTGAAATGAAAGGTAAAGTTGATTAATTTTGTTGATGTCACATAATAAATCCTATGGGATGTAAAGTCTGGATACTTGTCTTGCCATCTTGAAATTAATTACAATCTATTTTATTTTTCTTGATTTAAATTGATTTTTTAGTTTAGTTAGATTAATTAATCTTTTCAATTTATCGATTAGATAATAAGTATAAGTTAGTATTAGTATCTGCAATATTTATAAGATGACATCTATATTTAATTCACTATATTACAAAATTTGATTAGTACACTTACATTGCTATTAAATATGGACATATCTATTACATTATAATATATAATTTCAAAAGTTTTTATTAAAAGAAATATATATATATATATATATATATATACTTTTATATGTTTTTTGAATTAGTTGCAGCTTTTATGTAATTTTAACATAATTCTCCGTATGTGATATTTCACTCACATATTTTTAAAGATATAACTCTTTCTAAATGATATATAAATGTACTATAAATCATCCAATAGTCATATAATATATTATAAACTTATGTTATTAATATGTTAATTATGATATTTTTAATTCAATTTATTATTTTTACTAACATGTATACCTTAAGTCAAAACCCACGTACACCTTGGAATTTTAAGTAATTTGGTTTAAAGAAAAGTGAGAAAAAAAAAAAGAAAGAACAAAGATTGGCATCTATGCTATGAAATTGATAAATTGAGTAATTATTAACCTTCCGATGACTTTCTGCAGCATGCTCAAGTGAACTGTCGTTCCCATAGTGTCACTTCCATGATGTTCGCCCATGTAAACAATGTAGACCTGCATTATTACAAGAAAATGTAATTAGGAAACGATATATGCCCCCTCATATTTGTTATTTGCATACCGAATAATGACAAAAAAAAAATAATATGTAAAAAGCGTGCAAATATCAAATGATTTGGTTAGGCAAATACGTTTTGTATATTTTGTGTGATTTCCTAGTTGATAGAAGCTATAAGGGAAAAAGATAATCCATATCACAACACTCCATCGACTAATGGAATGAGGTAATTTACTTCCAACTTTTATTTACACATGTTCCAACGATGACGTGTCATCATATGGACTATCCTTTCCTCTACTTACAGCTAATCTCCAAAGTAAATTCCAAATGGACGAAGCCAGAAATGAAGAGGGTCATGATTTCTTGAGTATGTCTAATATCGTTTAACAGAATATCACAGCATTCCTTTATAACTAGGATAAGAAAATCCAAACATAGGGTTAAAAAGGAATAACTATAATTACATTCTTTAAATTATTGGTTAGTTATGGATAGATTTTATAAAATTTCAATATATCTTTCATAACTTTCAAAAACAAATTAATAACCCCAAAATCATTAGTTACTTAAAATTGATGCCAAAAAGATCATAAACAGCATAATTTTAGAGTTTAATGATGATTTGAGGCTTATATATATATATATATATATTCAAAATTTATAAAAATAAGAAATCATTCTTAAAAACTTAAAAAAAATTATTTATATCTAATCAATAATTCAAAAATTACATTTAGAATTTGAAGAAGAAGAAAAAAAAAAAAAGGATAAAACGCTTGTATTCTAGATATTTACCCTTCTCTCTTCCTGACATGTTGTCTTGTCAACGAGCAGAATGCTACAAACAAGGATGAGGCCTAGAAAACATGAAATAGCTGGCAGTTTCATTGCCATTTCCAGGGAGAATGAAAAGCAGGAACCGGTTTGTTTCTACCTTCAAAATGCTCTAGGGTTTTTATAAAGGAGATGTTGACGAAAGCGGCTTAGTTGTAATATTAAAAAGATAATAATAATTAAGTAATAAGCTTCCATATAACTATCAAATTTATTCTTGACGTCGATACTTCAAGATGTACTAATTTTATTTATGAATAACTTTGAGAAGTTGTACGTGATGACATCCGGCTAGAACAGGATATTCTTCTTTTCAATGGAACATACGAATCGTTTATACTCCGTGAAAATAAGAACTTGCTTTAAATATGCTACTAGTAAATGAAGGACGTCAGCGTTTGCTTTTTTTTTTTTTTTTCATTTCTAAGCAACAAGAAAATAAATTTATTAGATAACAGAAAAAAGTTGGTACAATTCTGAAAATATGATCCGCGGGTTTATTCGCTTCGCTAAAAATATATGCTATTTTGGCATTCAGTCGAAGCATAAGGTCTATAATCTTCCTGACAACGTAAAAGATACTTGAATGTGGCTTGTTGATTCCGAAAATCCAATGAGGAACCGTAGTAGAGTTCGCTTCAATCTCAAGGTGATGCGGACATTGTGGCGGACACAGGTTGACACACGGGTGAATACATGGCCGTGTATCGTGTCAGATCTCCACAGAAGCTTACACGGGTACAGGCACGGCCAGGGACACGGCCGTGTGTTCTATCAGGATTCTCACAGAAGCTTACATGGGTTCGGGCACGGCTTGGGACACGGCCGTGTACTGCGCTCATCACATGCCCGAAACATACACGGCCTAGAGGTACGGCCGTGTATGCGATAAGTTATAGACGTGTATATCATTATTTATTTCCACGTGTACGCTTCGTTTTTCCTCTTTTAAATATTTTACGGGGAAGTATATATACCATTTTGTCAAACATGTTAGGGTTACGTTTTATTGATACTTTGAAATACATTTCGAGAGATTATTTTCTCCATTTACGAGTTGTGCGCAACCATAGTTTGTAATTGTGTGTGTGTGAGATTCATTCGTTGAGTGATTCTCTTGCTTCTCTACGCTAACTCGCTGCGTCAGTTGGTATCAAAGCAAGGAAAATTTCTTGTGGAGATGTTAGGTGACGGTAGTTCAGGAGGCGGTCATGTTCCGGACGTTGCTCGAGATATGGAAACTCTGCGAACCGAAGTGCAGGCTCAAAGGGTAGTGTTGGACACCATGGATCAGAGACTCCGGTGTTTCGAACAGCGCTTTGATGATCTGGTTGAGCGTTTCGACGCGATGGGAACCAATACGAACAGAGATAACGACGTTAGAGGAGTACGACCCAGGGCAAATCCTGCTCTTGGTGTTCCTATCAACAGACCTGTCGCTGCAAATCAAAGAATCCAAGCGTGTGATGTGGATTCTGATGAGGAAGATTATTGGCTAATAGGGAATCAACAACCATAGTGGAGAGGATATGGTGGTGGTGGATATCGCAGGAATCACCATGGGTATGATCAAGGAGACACCAGCGATTTCAAATTAAAGGTAGATATACCCTCTTTCACCGGTAATTTGAATATTGAGGATTTATTAGATTGGCTGGTAGAGGTAGACCGTTTCTTTGATTATATGGAAGTGCCGGAGGATCGTAGGGTGAAGTTAGTGGCTTGTAGATTGAAAGGAGGGGCTTCGGCATGGTGGGAGAGGTTGCAAAACAGGCGATATAGAGAGGGTAAGCAACCGGTGCAGACGTGGTATAGGATGAAACAATTGATTCAAAGGGATTTCTTACCTTCTGACTACGAACAAATATTATTTCAGCAATATCAGAAGTGTAGATAGGGTCAGAGAACGGTATATGAGTATACGGCGGAATTGATGAGGTTGGCTGAGAGGAACGATCTAAGGGAGAGCGAAGGGCAGCAGGTGGCTAGATATTTGGATGGGCTGAAGTTGCAAATTAGGGAGAAGATATGAGTTCATGTTTTGCACAATGTCAATGAAGCGAAAAAGATGGCTCTTCGGGCAGAGATGATGCTGCAAGAGAAGACCAACAGGTTTGATGGGGGTAACAGATGGTTTAAGAATGACGGATTCAATACAACAGGTACAGACAAGGGGAAGGCTATCCAGGAAGTGCAAAGTGGGGTAAATGATAAGAGAGATGATAGAGTGGTGAGCAAGAAGCCAATGGAGACTAAGGAGGCACCTAAACAGAACAACCCCTATGTTAAACCAATTATGGGAAAGTGCTATAGGTGTAATCAACCGGGCCATCAGTTCAATGAGTGCCCCAATAGGAGACCAGTCAATGTTATTGATAGAGGGGAGGATGATGAGGTGTGTTGTGAACCGGATGGAGGAGATGAGTATTATGGTGATGATGGCTATGGGGATGATGAAGAGGCATACGTCATCAGAAAACTGATGTTTGCACCAAAGTGTGATGAGAAGACCCAGAGACATCAGTTGTTCCGCACTAGATGTACTGTTGATGGTCGGGTGTTTGAGTTGATTGTGGATAGTGGGAGTTGCGAGAATATTATTGGTAGAGAAATGGTGAAGGTATTAGACTTGCCGACTGAAAAACATCCGAACCCATACACTATTGGGTGGATAAAAGCGGTTGAAAAGATCGAAGTCACTAAGCGATGCAGGGTACCTTTCTTTATAGGGAAGTATAGGAACGAGGTCTATTGTGACATTGTGGACATGGATGCATGCCATCTTTTGTTTAAGAGGCCTTGGCAGTTTGATGTTGATGCCAAGCATGAAGGAATGGAGAACGTTTACCGGCTAGAGAAGGATGGGGTAAAGTTTACTCTTCTACCTCTCAAAGCGACACACCGCCCTAAAGCTTCTAAAGTGGACGGGCGTTCCTTTCTCACTATCACCCAATCTGAGAGAGAAATAGAAGAAGCAATTAAGGAGGCGCAGACAATCCATGCGCTAATTGTTCGTCAAGTGATGACAGTGGAGGAAGGCCAGAGTAGTGCTCAGGAGTTGCCTGACAGGATTAAGGAACTATTGGAGGAGTTTAAGGAGATAACATCTGAGGAGCTACCTAATGGGTTACCTCCCATGAGGGATATCCAACATCACATTGATCTGATCCTAGGAGCTAGTCTACCTAATCTCCCACACTATAGAATGAGTCTAAAAGAAACAGAAATATTGCAGGGGAAGGTGTAGGAACTACTCCAGAAGGGGTTCATCAGGGAGAGCATGAGTCCTTGTGCAGTGCCTGCCTTGTTAACCTCAAAGAAAGATGGGAGTTGGCGTATGTGTGTTGACAGCAGGGCAATCAATAAAATTACCATTGGTTACAAATTCCTAATACCAAGGTTGGAGGACATGTTAGATTGTTTGAGTGGGGCCATGTTCTTTTCCAAGATCGATTTGAGAAGTGGCTATCATCAAATTCGGATTCGATCAGGGGATGAGTGGAAGATGGCCTTTAAAACCAAAGAGGGCCTGTATGAATGGATGGTCATGCCTTTTGGCCTCAGCAACGCCCTAAGAACTTTCATGCGTGTAATGAATCAGGTACTTAAACCTTTTTTTGATCAGTTTGTAGTAGTTTATTTCGATGATATCCTCATTTATAGCAAAACTGAGGAGGAGCACATCAAGCATGTAAGGGAGGTGTTGAAGGTTCTGAGGGAGAACAAGCTATTTGTGAATTTGAAGAAGTGTATATTCCTCTCTAGGTGGTTGCTATTTTTGGGTTTTGTTATTAGTGGTGATGGGATTACTGTGGATGATGAGAAGGTCAGAGCTATTAGGGAATGGCCTATCCCTAAAACAGTGAGGGAATTGAGGAGTTTCCTAGGGTTAGCAAGTTTCTATAGACGGTTTATTTGGCATTTCAGTACCATTGCTGCACCTATGACTGAGTGCTTGAAGAAAGGGAAATTCCAGTGGAATGATGAAGCTGAAAGTAGTTTTGGGTTATTGAAAGAAACGTTGTGTAGTGCACCAGTTCTTGTATTACCTAACTTTGATAAGTTGTTTGAAGTCGATTGTGATGCAGGTGGGGTTGGAATAGGGGTAGTACTATCTCAGGAAAGAAGACCCATTGCCTTCTTTAGTGAGAAGTTATGCGAGTCTAGGCGCAATTGGTCCACATATGACAAAGAATTCTATTCAGTTGTGCGTGCTTTGAGGATCTAGGAGCATTACCTAGTGGGCAAAGAATTCGTGCTATATTCTGATTGTGATGCCCTTAAACACTTAAGTAATCAAACCAGGATTAGCAAAGATATGCATGCAAGATGGATACAATTTTTGCAGAAATTCCCGTTTAAGCTGAAACATAAATTGGGAGTATACAATAAAGTTGCAGATGCTTTGAGTAGGCGAGCCAGCTTGTTGGTGACACTTCATACTAAAGTAGTGGGATTTGAATATATGAAAGACCTGTATGGGACTAACACTGATTTTAAAGATACTTGGGCGATGTGTCGAACTAAACAGCCTAGCGGTGATTTCCATATTTATGATGGGTATTTAATGAGGGGAAATCAACTGTGTATTCCCAAGTCTTCTTTGAGGGAGAAGCTGATCCGTGACTTATATGGGGGTGGATTAGCAGGTCATCTGGGAAGGGATAAGACTATTGCTGCAGTTAGTGATAGATACTACTGGCCACACTTGAGGCATGATGTTGGGAGGGTTGTGCAACGGTGTTATACATGACAGACGTCTAAAGGCCAGTCCCAAAACACTGGCCTCTACACTCCACTCCCTGTTCCTGATAACATATGGGAGGATTTGTCCATGGACTTTGTCCTTGAATTGCCCCGTACCCAACGGGGCGTTGACTCTGTTTTTGTTGTGGTTGATAGGTTCTCCAAGATGGCCCATTTTATCTCGTGTCGAAAGGTTGCTGATGCTCAGGTCATTGCTAAGTTGTTCTTCAAAGAAGTGGTACGTCTTCATGGGGTGCCTAAATCCATTACTTCAGACAGAGATAGCAAATTCCTGAGTCACTTTTGGAGAACTTTATGGCAGCTGTTTGATTCCTCACTGAACTATAGCAGCACGGCTCACCCTCAAACGGATGGTCAGACAGAAGCTACAAATCGAACTTTGGGTAATCTAATTAGAAGTATTTGTGGTGAAAAGCCCAAGCAATGGGATGTGGCATTGGCTCAAGCGGAATTCGCTTATAACAGTGCCGTTCATAGGACAATAGGCAAGTCTCCATTCTCTATCATCTATACCAGTACTCCTAACCATGATGTGGATTTGATCAAGGTTCCAAAGAGTACTGAGTTTCACATAGCAGCCAAGAACCTAGCGGATAGTTGGCAGAACATTACAGCTGAGGTGCGTGCGAAAATTGAGCAATCTAATACTAAGTACAAAGCTGTAGCTGACAAGCATCGAAGGCGACAAGTGTTTTCAGTAGGTGATCAAGTTATGGTATTCTTACGCAAGGAGCGGTTCCCTGTTGGAAAGTACAGCAAGCTTCAACCTAAGAAGTATGGTCCGTACCAGATTGTGTAGAAAATCAATGATAATGCTTATGTAGTTGGTTTACCGAACACTATGGGCATTTCAAAGACCTTCAACGTTGCTGATATCTTCCCTTTCTTCCCTGACGGTGAGGCGTTATATCCTGAAGAGAACTCAGGGTCGAGTTCTTCATTGGTGGGAGAGAATGATGCGAACATCGTGGCGGACATAGGTTGACACACGGGTGGATACACGGTCGTGTATCACGTCAGATCTCCACAGAAGCTTACACGGTTACAGGCACGGCCAGCGACACGGCTGTGTGTTCTATCAGGATTCTCACAGAAGCTTACGCGGGTTCGGGCATGGCTTGGGACACGGCCGTGTACTGCGCTCGTCACATGCCCAGTAACATACATGGCCTAGAGGCACGGCCGTGTATGCGATAAGTTATAGACGTGTATATCATTATTTATTTCCACGTGTACACTTCATTTTTCCTCTTTCAGATATTTTACGGAGAAGTATATATACCCTTTTGTCAGACATGTTAGGGTTATGTTTTATTGATACTTTGAAATACATTTCGAGAGATTATTTTCTCTATTTACGGGTTGTGCGCAACCATAGTTTGTAATTGTGTGTGCGTGAGATTCATTCGTTGAGTGATTCTCTTGCTTCTCTACGCTAACTCGCTGCGTCACAAGGCTTGTTAGCTTATTGTTGCAGCAAAGTTTCAAAGGTTTCTCCATCGCTAAAAGCCCCGCAACAGCAATTTTAGATGTCTCCAGTAACCCAACATGAGCGAAAATAATCTAACCTACAGCATTTCGCAACAAATTAAGCCCCTCCCGAAGAAACACCAACCATCCAAGACACGCGTCTGTATTTGGCTTGAAAACGCCAGGGTATTGAAAAAAAAATTAATAATATTAATATACAACGCATTTAAATAAATAATATATAAATATTAATTATATTTAAATATATAATAGTAAAAATATATATTTTTTAAAGACAGCTTCACTAATCACTTAATTTTGATAGTTCTCGGTAAATGTGCACGAAGGACTAAAGAAACAGCAGACGACACTCTCATAACGGGCAACATGAACTGACTGCCGATTTTCCGGAAAACATAAATGGTTGGAAGGTTTTATGCTATCTTGAATCCTAATCAAGGATGTACCCTGATATTCCGTGGTAATTTTCGAAACTATTAAGATTTACTGATCATATATAAAACTCAAAAAATTTAAAAAATAAATAGATTCAAAATTATTGGCAATTTAATAATAAAGCTGCAAACTGGTCAATTAATGCAGAGACTACATAAACCTAATAAAATCCTAGCATGTACTTTTCCTTTTTACCCTTGCATAGTCTCTCTCAAGAAGAAGCAGTATTCCTAGTAGGTTACCATTACCAGACCGGGCCTATTTAACACGAATTTGCAAAATTCAACACAAATCCATAAGATAAGCATTCTAACTAAGTAAAATTATTGGTATTTTCTTTGCCGTAGTGGACTTAAGTTCTGTATGAGAATTTTTGGTGCATAAGGGATGCAACGTTCAAAGGGCATTTAGGCAAAACTTCAATCATTGAGACAATTCAATTAAATAAATCGTAAATGAATATTATAAATTAGAGGTATCTGTGCTTGAATTACCTTTAGATTTGAGTTATTGAGGATTGAGAGAGTGAAAAGTGCAAGCATGGAAGAAGATAGGAGAATGTTGTTTAGAGTTAAGGTATACGACCAGATGCATGCCCATGTACCTGTTTATATTGTAGTATACGGTTAAATACATGATTGTATACTTAAGCATGTTGAGAGGCTTTTCTACACAAGGACATCCACTACCATATACATGATTGTGTTTTCTTCACATTCTTCAACAGAGTCATGTACATGGGCTTGTTTCTTTGGAACTTTCGTATTATGCTTCTCTTTTCTTTTTTTCATTTCTTTTCTTCAATACTAAAACCACTTTGATTTTGAATAATGCAACGTGGGTGGGAAAATAGACATATAGGCCTTCAGTAACCAAACTATGTATTCTTAGGTAATACTTTAAGATAGTGCTAAGATTAGTCTACTTTTGTTATATAGCAGGTCTTGATAGTGTTTATAGTTATGGACAAATCAAATCGGTTCCCTTAGGTATGTGACTACCCTGTTTGTTGGTTGTGTCTGATAGTATAGAAATCAAATGAACTTAATCATTGTATGGTTAATGAATGTATGCAGTTTGTACTTGGGTTAGTCTAAGGATTAGTGGTGGTAGATTCATAAGAAGCACCCCAATGATCACTATGTAATATTGTCCCTGATGGAGTCACACATTGAAATAATTTAGGTTGATTTTAAGATGATTCATGAGTGTTGAGGCTAGGAGTGATAGTTTCCAACACTGTAATATCAGGATCGATGGTGGCAATATCATGAATATATAAGATTATATATATATATATATATATATATATTAATAAGACTTTTAAAACTAAAGTGTGTAAAGTCATAAGTACTCCTATGTTGATTGATGGGACTAAGATAAAGATAATAAAGTGGTGGTTATTTTCCTATCTATACTAAAATGCATGTGAACTCTATATGTGTTTTTCACTTGCATGTACTTATGGGTATCATATACTAGTCATTAGCTCACTTCCTCTAGGAAATTCCTTTTTCAACCATATCAAACTTTAGGAGTGAGGTCAACACTACGGTATCAAGACATGTAAAAAAGTAGGTTGTTATAGTCCACTTTTGATTAAATTAGATTTGACTTTAAATTAATTATAAAATTTTAGAATTATGTGTATTAACAAACAAATAGAAGACATGCATTTATGATATTTGAGAATTTGATAGCTTATTTTATAGTATGAAGATATATAGACATTGTAGTTTTGATCAAGTTAAGAGCCTTAACATGTCGTTATTTAGTAATAACACGTAGCGAGTTGTGATGTCCTAAGTTCTAAGACATTACTAATTAAGTGGTATTAGAGCTTAGGTTTATGATTAATATAATGTAGGTCTATTTAAGTTTATAATTAGTAGAGTATAAGCTTGTGATCCATAGAACTTAGGTCTATGATCTATTAGAGTTTAAGTTTATGGTTTAGAAGTATAAGTTAAGGATCATTAGAACTTAAGCTTATAATATATAGGAGTCATATTTTTAATCAATAAAGCTAGGTTATGATCTAAGAAAACTTAGACAATGAATATGTAGGATGGTGAGATGTGATGAGAGTGGGTACAATTATGGGCTTGGAACTGTTGTGAAATAGTAAATATTTTTATTTTATTCTTATATGCGTTGTTTCCTTCTAAATTCAATATTTAATTTTTCATGTATATATAATCATTTTTTTTCTTTTTGTATATTATAATTTATTTACCACTTATATTAATATGTTTCTTTTGCTTTCTTCCCTTTTGGAAAGATAGTAAATAAAAGATTGATGTGTGTATATATATGTGTGTGTGTAATATATATATATATATATATAATTATATGTAATTATAGAATATATTAATCCTTATATAGTATACATATTAATTTTTACCTCATAGGGGATACTTTTATAAGGTAATGTAATTATCATTAAATAAATCCCAAACCTATAAGTTATTGGTGATAAGCTTATAATTAAAACGCAGTCCTTTAAACAAAAAAAGTATTTTCAACGTGATTGATCAAGAAGAGTTTACTCGCAAAATCATGACTTAGGAAATTAATAAATGACAAAGTAATAAAGAGGAAAACATGAATAGTATAAATTATTGTGAAAAATGATGAACAAAAATATGAAAAATTGTATGGACCACCTCCCATAAAGATAGCAATGCTTGATAATAAAATAAAATTAATGGATAATAATAATGATACTAGTAGACTTGTTAAAAATTATTATAAATTTAATTTGAAAAGAAAATAATCATCTCACTACACCCTCATAGTGAGATGAATTGTAAATAATAAAAGAATAACTATGTATAATTATAACAACTAATGATGATGAGTAAAAAAAGAATTACAACTAATTGTAGACTAAAACTAACATAAGATATTGTATTCTATTAGGATAATTTATCATTTAATAAATCCAATAACTATAAGTTACGTGACTGTAATCAAAACTTACATCCATAAAGGCATTTTGGGGGAGGAGGCCTAACGTAAGATAGCCAAGGTCAATGAGCTTCAAAGGAAAACCGAAGATGACGTGAAAATAGTGAAGGTTCATGTGGAGGTCGAAGCCTAGCTTAAGATCAAACTCACTACCAATGTCTGTGAGTTGGAGCGGCATAATTGAGACCTTAACATAGAGGTGAAGAGGCTCTCTAGCCAACCAGATGGGGCTCAGAAATAACTTGAGGATTGAGAGGTTAACTATGTAGAGAAGGAGAAGAGCCTCCATGATGATAACTCCAACTAGAGTCTTATCATGATAGTGCTCAACTCTTAGAGCTAGATAGCAATGCTAGTGTCGACATAGACAAGACCAGGTTGGAGAGGGAGATCTTAACAAATTAATGGTTAGTAAGGGATTGACTGACCTCTAGGAGAGGAAGTTGATGTTGGGGGTTCAAATAGCTTGGTTAGAGATCTTGAAGGTACACCTCAAATATGACTAGAGCTACTTATCCTTCTATGATGAGCTAGAGGCATCTGAAGTGGTTGCTAATAAAGATGAGTTGAGGATGAGCTTAAGGGGGGAGGAGGTGCTGGAGGAGCAAAGCCAAGTTGAAGATGTTTTCTCTCAACTAAGAATTGAGCCTCCAGAAGACCCCACACCTCTAATTGAACCTACCCAAGTAAAGTAGGCTACTAATGCTTAGGTTAATGAAGTTCTCCACACTATTTTTTATCCTCCTTCTATTAGTGAGACAAGACCATGTAATTCATTTTTGTTTTGTAATTGTTGTAATACGTCAAGATACTTACCTTATTGATGTAATGATTAATGTCTCCAATGAAATGAAAATTTTTCCAAGTGTTTGTATTTCTACTTTTCTTCCCTTTCTTTCTTTTTGCTTATATATTTTCGCTATTTCATGGACTTTGCAAACATTGAGTTTACAAGAGTTCTCAAACATTTGGACATAAGTCCCATTAATGAGTTGCCCGGTTAGGTTGGATAAGCAAACCCTTCCAACATAACCTATAGAGGTCAGTTGCTCTAACTATCTTAAAGTGGTTAAGGAGAGTTCTAATCTGCTCACTTTAAAAGAAGTTAGGACTTAGTTTATCGAAACTCCATTTGCTTTAGTATTGGTAGGAGCTTGATGTCATCAAGAGTCTATTTACCTCAAAAGAGGTTAGAACTTGATGTTCATGAGTTCATTCACCTCGGGAGAGGCTAGGACATAGAATTTTTAAATAAGATAAGTTATATGTACAAATATATAAAGAGTAAATAATGGCTAATCTTGTAAAAAAAATGAACTTTTGTTATATTGTTGATATAACATAGGCTTAACATGATTTAGTAAAAATACATTTTGAGGTTTCCAGCAAACTAAGTTTGCAGTATAAGCTAACACTCGAGTCTCTCTAATTTATAAGCTCCATTACCTAAGTCTTCTCTGGCCTTAATTGGATCTTCTTAACTTGTTGCTAACTTTCCTTGCCCTTCTTGGGATCCTATGGTTTTTAACTTTCTACACACTAGGTCTTTAGGTTGGAAGACCTTTTGCTTAACCTTCTTATCATAGTTGTGAGTAGCCTTGTGTTGGTAAGCTACTAATTGAGCTTTTTCCACATCTTAAATCACTTTAATGGTGTCAAAGTTGGCTTGGAGTCTGATCTGATTAGCCATCATGCCTAAACCTTATGTACGAATATTAGGTACTTCTAGTTTGACAAATAAGACCTCCTTCGAGCTGAATGCAAGTCGAAAAGGAGTTTCTCCTATAGAAGCCTTATGTATGGCTTGGTACCCATATGATGGTAAAGAGCTCATTAACCCATTTGCCTTTAGCTTGTTAGTCCCTTTTCATAAGATTATTTAGGACAATCTTATTTACCACCTCAACTTGTTCATTAGATTAGGGATGTGTGACCAAGGTGTAGCGAAGCTTGATTTGGTGTTTCTTGTAAAAGTCTCTTAAGTATTAACTGTTGAACTAGGTGTAATTGTCTATAATGAGGATGTATGGGATAATGTACTTGCTTTAAATGGAGTTGAAGATAAAGGATTTAATGCCCTTCTTAGTGATTTTGGCTACAACCTCTACTTCCACCCATTTCATGAAGTAATCCATAGGTACTATCAATGACTAAAGGCTAGTGGGGGATTAGAGGTCATTGCCCAATAAGTGCTCGATAGGTGCATGCTTCTAACATTTGATGCACCTTTGAACAAGATGCTTTACATCTTCCCTCATGATTGGCCAATAGTAGCCAAGTTGAAGAGCTTAGATGTATAGTGTTTGTCTCTTAATGTGATTACTATATACCTCGATGTGTAACTCTTCTAACATGTGTTGACCTTCCTTAGGTCAAAGACATTAGAGGAAAGAGAGACTTTGACCTTGTTTATATAAGAGGTTGTTGATTAGGGTGTAGTTTGCAATTTTGTACATAAGTAGTTTGCAATTTTGTACATAAGTAGCTTGCAATTTTGTACATAAGTTTCATTGCCTCTTTTCTATCTTCTTGGTTAGTACTATGCTTTAAATAAGCGATTATCGAGTCCATCTAACATAGCTTAGTTTGTGTAGGTCGTATTTCCAAAACTTGTTGTTGTTGCTTGTTGATGTTTTTGTCTAAAAGATACTTGATGAAGACTCTCTTATACCGCTTGTCTAGGTTAGGAATGCTAGTAGAAGCTAGCTTTGAAAATCTATTCACTTTGGAGTTCTCAATTCAAGGAATTTTAGTGATGCTTTAGGAGGGGAACTCCAAGCCGAGGGTATGTATGACCTATAGAAACTTAGCCATGTCATTGTCCTTTACTATGTATGCTCCCTTTACTTGTTAGACAACGAGTTAAGAGTATGAGAAAATTTCTAACTTCTCTACATCAACTTCTTTTGCCAACTTGAGGCCAGTTATTAAAGCTTCATATTCCACCTCATTTTTTCTAGTTAGGAGTCCAAACTTCAATATGTTACATACTTCTATCCCATGTGGTTTGTGCAACATAAGTCTTCCTCCACTCTCCCCACAAGTGAACAGACCATCAATGTGGAGAGTTTACACTGGTTTGTCACTTTAGTTTAATGCTTCTTCTTCTATAGTGTACTCAACAATGAAGTCTGCTAGGACTTATACCTTGATTGCCTTATGAGGTTGATACTAGACTTCATATACACTAAGCTCTAGCACATACTTTACCATCCATCTTGATGTGTATGGCTTTTGTAGAATATTGTGTTGGCTAGATAGTCAAGATTCTGACTTCATATGCTTCAAAATATGGTTAGAGTCTCCTAGCTAAAGTCAACACTGCTAAAATAAACTTTTCCACCTTTAAGTACCTTATTTCCAATCCTTCGAGAATGTAGCTAATGTAATTTATAGGTTGGTGTAACCCCTCCACCTCCTTTACCCTCAACTTAGATCGTGGAGGAGAGAAATTGACCACTCACTAATAAGTACAAATAGCATAGGTTTAGATAGCATAGGTAGGTTAGTCAAAAATAGCTTCAACTCATCAAAAGCTGTTTAACACTAATTAGTCCATGAAAATTGTAAGGATTCTTAAGAACTTTAAAGAATTTTGAGCATCTATTGGTACTTTTAGAAAAAAAACTCATTTAGTGTAGCAATTTGTGATGTAAGCCATTAGACTTCTTTTATTGTTTTCAAGGATTACATGCCTAAGACGCCTTGGATCTTTTTAAGGTTCACCTCAATGCCACAGTAAGTGACCATGTATCCAAGGAACTTGCTTAGAACTGCCCTAAAGATGCACTTTTTGGGGTTGAGTTTCATGTTATACTACCTCAATGTGTCAAATGTTTCTTGTAAGTCATAGAGAAAGTCCTTGGTCTATCTACTCTTCAAAATCATGTTATCCATATACACTTTGACATTTAGCTCGAGCTATAGTTTGAACATCTTGTTCACTAACCATTAATAGGTTACCCCGACATCTTATAGGCCAAATGGTATACTTTGTGGTAATAACTCCTAAAATTGGTGACAAAAAATGTGTGTACTTCCTCATCTTACTCTATTATAATCTAGTTATAACTTGAGAAAGCATCTATACAGCTGAGTAACCAGAGGTAGAATTGATGAGCTAGTTGATTCTCAAGAAAGGAAAGCAATCCTTTGTGTAGGTTTTATTCAAATAAGTGTAATTTATACGCATTCCCCACTTTCTATTAGACTTTTTTACAAGCACCACAATTGGCTAACTGGTTTGGATAATGCTCCTTCTAAATGAATCTCACCTTAATTAGCTTTTACACCACTTTCTCAATTGCTATGTATCTTTCTAAAGTAAAATGCCTCTTCTTCTACTTGATGACCTTGGCATTTTGATTGATGTTGAGGTGGTGTATCATGTGATTTAGGGAGATGCTTAGCAAGTTTGAGGGTGGCCAAGCAAAGACGATACTATTAGACTAGAAGAAGTTGGCAAGCTATGTTTGAGCTCAACAAACATAGACGTTCTTACCTAAGTGGATTGCTCAATGTTGCTACCAAGTTAGATTTCCTTAGTCCTCTCAACCAATTCTCCCCAAAAACCTAGCTTATCCTCTAACCCATTCTCTATAATGAAGACCTCTTCCCTTTTTAAGGCACTTAAGTGTAAGGTCTTTGCTCTTGATCTCCTCAACATATACCAACTCCCTCTAGGGTAGGAAGCTTGGCCTTCAAATGTCCAATGGAGGAGATCATCCTAATAGCATTCTGGCTTGGTCAATCTAAAATTACTTTGTAAGGTGACTAGTGGTCTACTATTAAGAAGCCTACAAGCAATTAGCTGACAACTGTATCATCACCAAAATCTATGGGAAGAGTGATAATGCCTGCAACCTGTGCAAATTGGTTGTTGAACTCATACAAGTCATGATTATGCGGCTTCAACTTTGTATTTAGCTTGGGTTGCATTTTGTTGTAGGAATGCTTGAAAATTATATTTGTTGAACAACTTGTGCCAACCAAGATCTTCTAAACATTTAAATTTGCAATCTTTATGCTAATGATAAAGGCATCATCGTGGGGGTTTTGCACTCCCTTTAGGTCTTCATTTGTGAATTGGACAAAGGTGTCTATTTTTGGTCTTTTGCAGTGCAAGCTCTTAACTTAACAACCTCTAGTTTGGAGGCCCCTAATGATTGTGCTTATGATGCTATTGAGCACTCGATTCTAGCTGTTGTTATCATTGTTATTGTTGTTGTTGTTGATTTAACCTTCCTCAACGCGTTGTCTTTAAGTAGGTCATTCAATGTAATTGTTAAGGTGAGCAATACATTCATAAAGGTATTTATGTTAAATAAGGTCCTTAGGTACATTTTTGAGCTAGTAACACTCATCAATGTTACGACCTTGTTCTCTATGGAAGTTAAAGTATTTATTAGAGTTTCTCCTATTCAAATTACCCCTTAATTGAGTTAGTTTAGGCAAGACACCCATATTACAAACTTCCATGAATATATCCCCCATTAGTTAGTTCAATAGGGTGTATGTTATGAAGCTCAAGATGATGTTCTTCTAATCTCTTACACTATTATCCCAAGCAAACCCTTAGTTACTCTTAAGGCCAAGATGATCTTTAGTCGAACCCATCTCTTTATCTTTCATTTTTTCTAACCTGCTCCATTTAGATTCCATTGCTTAGATGTAGTCCTCTTATAGGATATACTTCTTAGTTTTCTCCTTAAGTTCTTCGAAACTCTTTAGCCTTTTCTTATACAAGGACTTGAAGAAGTTACCAGATGCTTTTACACCTTAGATTATTGCATTTGAGGTGATGCCTTGTTGATTTTTGGAATTTCCAACATTGTGGTATTAAAGTGGGCTATATAGTCTCTAATGGACTCATCGAGGCCTTGTTTAATTAGATTAGGGGTGGAAGAGTCTTTCACTAGTAGTTTGCTTGCCATGAAGTTTAGTTAAAATTGATAAGTGAGCTCATCAAAGGAGGAGATGGAGTTCTATGGGATGTTAGTATATAATGTTTGAGTAACCTTATGTAGAGTGCATGGGAATGCCATACAAGTGACTATATTGCTAAGGTCATGCAAGTTCATCATGGTTTAGAAATGGTATAAGGGGTCATCCAGAGCAGTTGTCTTATCATACAAGTCGAGCTAAGGCGGGTAAGCATTAGGTGTTATAACTTTGTCTTGTATGGCTTACGTGAATGGGGTCTTATTGATGGAAAATCTAATGGAGGGACCAACCTTTTTACTATCCTTTTGGTTGAAAAGCCTCTTTATGTAGTCATCAATCTAGTTAATTTCCATGTCATTGATTGGGTGACTAACTTGTGTCCAAGCATCAAATGACTTAAGTTTATTATTCTAAGCAATAGCATTATGGCTGTGTAAAGTAGTTGATAGAATGGATGTTAAGTTAGCTCTACCATGATACACTACTGGAAAAATTAGCTCAGTAGGAGCTTAATTCTAGGTGCCTACAAATTAGCCTACTAACTTTAAGCGGATGCATTTTGTAGCTAGTGGTGGTAGGTTTTTCCATTTTAGAGAGTGTGTAGACATAGTATCTAATTCCAATATATTATTAAGTTGCTCAAGTTCAACTACTTAAGCTTGGAACCTAGTGCCATCAGCCTTGATTACTTCATTCTGTGTAGCCAAAGTTTCGCACAAGTTTTCCAAATCCAAGAAGCATTGTGGTTTAGGTGTTTTGTAGATTAAACATGTTTGCATGAATAAATTGATCCATAGAGGGAACACCCATGGTCTTTTTATTTTTTTTATTTAATTTTTCTTTATTTTACTGCCATTATAATGGTGGACAAGCCATGAGATAACACCAAATGTTGTATTGAAAATTCTCATAGGTGTTTAAAGTGATATATAAAAGGAGAAAACAAGGCTATGGGGGTTGCTAGAAGGTACTCTAGCATAACCACTCCGATACTTAAGTTGGTACAAATATATTGGAGGATAAAACCAAATAAAGTGTGTAAAGGTGTATAAGGCTTGAATTTTTTACAATGTAGTCTCATCTTAAGAGGGACTATTGTCCCCAAATTCACTCTAGATTTTATAGGATTAGAATCTTTAATTAAGATCCTTCCTTATTTGTTGAATAAGTTCTCTACATTCCTTATTTGGCATCTAGTGAGATTTAGCTGACCTGACCTAGGAGCTTAGATCTTAAGATGGTTATAAAGAACCCAAGCTATTTAAGTTGGATACAACTCGAGGGTAACTCAATAAGACCTACTATTACTCGGTCTAATCTCTACTGATTATGCTTCTTGTTCCAAAGGCTAGGTGAGTATTTAGGAGCTCATATTTAAGCTCTAGAGTTTGACCCTTAGCTTAAGTGAATCGAATTGGGCCTTGGTGGCCCATGCCCTAAAGAGGCTTATTAACAAGTTGTAAGGGCAAGAGTTTTATCATATGCTAAGTCAATTTATAATAAATTGCCACAATTGATGATGGAAAACCTAGATTGAGTAATAAGATAAGAAGCTATGTTAAGTCACACTGACTATGTTTCAATTTACACCTTAGGTATATTGTACAATTACGTCATGTTTATGGAAGACTTGGTTGAATTTTATTGCTATGTCATCTTCTATTTTCATGTTTTGTACTCATTTCATTTCTTAAGAAGTTAAGGGATTAATGTTTTACCAACCTTAGGTACAAGTGCAAAAGATTAAGGACATAGTTTGGTTTTGGGGAACTTTTTGAGAGCTTTAGCTTTCTAGGATGGGGATCTAGGTTTTTTGTTACCTTTGTTAAAAGTTAGATAAGCCAACATTTTATGGGATAGTATTGCTAATAATATTCAATATGATAGGTGATGATTTGCTAGTTAGGTGTAAACTTTTTTTGAGTTTATACTACAGGTTGATAGTCTTAATTGCACCAATCACTATAAGTGACTTAAGATGCTATATTATAATGTTAATTGTGAAAAACAGGTACACATTTGAAGTAAAAATTGCCCCATCTCTATCAGTTACTATAGGTGACTTAAGATGCTATATTATAAGTAGGTATAGGTTTTAAGTAAAAATTGCCTCATCTCTACTTTAAGGATGCCATAACAATGCCAATTTTAGGTACTAGGTTGATATGTGCCTATTGATTAAACAAGTTAAACTAACCTAGAAAGTGAATCATTACAAAACTCACTAGAATTAAGATATAAAAATTTCAAAATAGAAAAAGGTAAAGTTTACTAAATTAACAAAATAGTGAAATACTATTTACTAAATATATATAAACATCAAAATTGTACTTTGTAAAATTAAATCATTTTTTTCTGTTCTACTAGATATTATTAGAGATACAAAGAATGATCAACAAAGATTAGAGTCTAGAGATGATGACAATGATGATTTGATGAATTCTAATCAAGCTCTTTAACCTATTATGTTTTGAATTATTTACGTATATGATTTAGTTGAATTTGATATTTCACATACATTTAACTAATATATATATATTTTTAATGAAATTTAATGAACTCAATTCGACACATTTCAACCTTAGTTTGACCTTTCAACCCTAAACCCTTCACTTCATTTAGGTCAAAGTTTGGTTTAGGTTTAACTACCTTAGTCGATATGATTTACATGCACTATTAAGGATAGAAATTTCCATATCCATTTACACTACAACAAATGAGTTGTATCAATAAGGAAATACTTCAAATATGGTTGATGAATTTAATTTTTTGTTAGCAATTTATACATTTTTCAATATGATTTACTCATAAGATTTAGGATAAAATGTTCCATATCATTCTACAGTCACATCATTAACATATGTGACATTATTTTTTGTAGCGACTTGTCTTCTAAGTCTTAGCTAGTTTATTTAATTTATTAGAACATACCAACCTTGTACATGGAAGATGAATTGTTATTCCATCCTTAAAGTAATGATAAAGCACCTTTTTTTCTTTTTTCATTTAGAACGTGCACCTATTTTCGTATTCTATGTTATAACATAACCACTTAAGATCACTTTACTTGTCATATCACATGGTTATAGCACCTTTGGGAATTTGACCAATTTAGTACCCGACTTGCTTAACCCTTTGAGTTCCATACTATAGACACTTCTAAATTTGAATCAAATTTGTTTAGACACTGTAAGATGTTAAATTTAATTTGATTACATAACACTTAAAGGAAGTGAGTGTAGTATAGTAGCTTAAGATACACATAGGAAGACCATTAGTTGCAAGTTCAATCCTCATAAGGGCACATTGTGATACGAACCACGCCAACGTGTGACGAAACCCAATACCAATACATTCAGAATTTGCTACCCAAGATGCCAAACACACTCAAGTGGAAACCGCGACCCGTTGCCTATAAGTGAGGTAAGAACCTTGGTATATGATGTAAACGCCACAATCGGGATGAAAGACCGATTGATAAGTCAGGATGAACGCCACGGAAAAAAATCCGATAAGTTCTAGATTAGTTCTTTAAAGAACCAAGAGAAGAATTTTCTCAAAAGTGTTTTTCAAACTTCAATGTTGTATGTTCTATGTTGCAGCTGTTCTAAACCCTAAGAGCTTTGTAGTAGGGTTTACAATTCGTAACAATAAAAGCCCAAAACGACATAACATCATTAAGTTGCGTAAAAATAACAAAACAGGGACGTAAAGGCCGGCGGTGTAGGAGTGAAGGCCGGCGGCGTTGAAATGAAGGTCGGCAGCTTTGAGCCGGCATAGAGCTTATACACGGCCGTGTACTTCTAGACGTGTATCTTTCTGTGGATATTCTTGACACCATACACGGCCGTGCCTTTGAGCCGTGTATACGACCGTGTATGATTCTGTGTAACGTTCAGACTCCTACACAGCCGTGCCTTGTAAAGACACGCCCTCATCAACCCATATCCTTTATGACTTGTACAAGAGCAAGGGCATTGCCATGGTTGTTCTAATCCTTTCCAACTTCGTGATTGCTCCAATTCTTTCCGGCTTCGTAGACATCCTTTATCAACCCGTTAAGTGCTTCCTTGAATCGTTTCACTCGAGTTCTTGTGATCGGTCCAGGTGGCACTTCAAGAGGATCCACATTCCATCTTCTGGCTTGGCTCCCATCATGGCTCTCATCATTCCCCTCCTCTTGAAAAGGATTTGTCCTCAAATCATCACCTACATCAAAAGAACTCAGATCAATAATATTAAACGTAGCACTTACTTGATACTCACCTGGTAAATCTATCTTGTATGCATTATTATTTATGCGCTCAAGAATTTGAAATGGTCCATCGCCTCTAGGAAGTAATTTAGATTGACGCTGCATAGGAAACCGCTCTTTGCGCATGTGAACCCAAACCCAGTCTCCAGGTTCAAAGACAACTTGTCGATAACCCTTGTTTGGTTGTTTCACATACTGCTCTATTCTTCGCTCAATGTTTAGCCTTGCCTTCTCATGGATCTGTTTAACAAATTCTGCTTTCTTCTTGCCATCTAGATTAACATACTCAGAAATAGGCAAAGGTGATAAATCCAAAGGAATTAGTGGATTAAAACCATACACAATTTCAAAAGGAGTAAACTTAGTAGCAGAATGCATTGTACAATTATAGGAAAATTCAACATGCGGCAAACAATCCTCTCAACTTTTAATATTCTTTTTAATGACAGCCCTCAATAAAGTAGATAAAGTTCGATTTACTACCTCAGTTTGACCATCAGTCTGTGGATGACAAGTAGTAGAGAATAATAACTTAGTTCCTAACTTAGCCCACAAGGTCTTCTAGAAGTAGCTCAAGAGCTTAGCATCTCTATTTGATACGATTGTTCTAGGCATACCATGCAATCTCACAACTTTCCTAAAGAACAAATTAGCAATACTGCAAGCATCATCTGTTTTCATTTTAATTTGGTGATATCCGCTTTTCAGGTCAATTTTGGAAGAGACACTAGACCTATGTAACTCATCTAACATGTCATCTAAGCGAGGAATGTGATGATGATACTTTACCATGATGTTGTTGATGGCGCGGCAGTCAACACACATTCTCCATGTCCCATCCTTCTTAGGCACCAAAATCACAGCCACTGCACATGGGCTCATGCTTTCTCTCACGTACCCCTTCTCCTCACTACACTCGCTCTTGCCACACAACTCTCCTTTTGCAAGGCTGCACACTCCTTTTCACTCACCACCAAAGTTGATCCCCCTTCAACTTGGTCTCTCACACTCTTTCCAACCTTCCTCTCTTTTTCCTTTTGAGATCGACTTTTGTATTCCTTTTCTTTCTCGCTGTCTTTTGCTCTCTCAATCTCCCTCTGTTTTTCACTCACCTTATATTTTGCAAAAGACTGTTGTAGCTGCAACTGATCCTCATACACCTGTTTAGGTGTTAAAGGTTTAAGATTAAAGCTTTTCCCTTGGTGAACAAGCGTATACTTGTTAGAAAAGCCATCATGAACAACCTTCCTATCAAATTGCTATGGCTTCCCCAACAACACATGATAGGCTTGCATTAGCACCACATCGCACAACACTTCATCATCATACCTACCAATGCGAAAAGTAATCAAGGCTTGCTTACCCACCTTAGTCTCGCCACTATCATTCAACCACTACAATTTATATGGACTAGGGTGTTTAGTAGTCTTGAGTCTCAGCCTCTCAACAATAAAATTACTCACCACATTGGTGCAACTTCCTCCATCAATGATCAAACTGCAAATATGATCATCTAGATAACATCTAGTATGAAAGATATTCTCTCTTTACTCGCTTCACTACTACCACTAACTTCCCTACTGTAGGCTCCTCATCATCACTAGCGTCCTCTAATGGAGGCATATCATCCTCTTCACTATCCCCCTCAGTCTCATACTCACCATCATAACGTAAAATCATCACACGCCTATTTCGACATTGACTAGAAATATGGCCTCTAACTTGGCATTTAAAACATTTAATGTCACGATTTCTAGGAGTAGAACAATCAGGTTTACCATGGTTACCAGGAGTAGAACCCGCTTGCCTCTACTATCCTTTTGGTTTGATGGATAAAGGCTTTTCTTCCTTCTTCCATTGGTTAGTCTGCCAGGTGGATGAACTCGTACCCTGTTGAAACCGTGCATTACTACTACCTTTCCTCCTATGCTGGTTCTCAACCTTTATAGATATATGAACCATATCTTCCAATTCTACATAATGCTGCAATTGTACGACATTTTGAATTTCTCTATTCAATCCAGCAAGAAACCTAGCCATGGTAGCCTCTCTATCCTCCTCTACATTCGCCCTGATCATCGTTACTTCCATCTCCTTGAAGTACTCATCTACACTTCGGCTTCCCTGCCTAAGAGTTTGCAATTTGTTGTGCAATTCACGATAGTAATACGCAGGCACAAACCGCTTCTTCATCACCCTCTTCATCTCTTCCCAAGACTCAATAGGTGGTTCGCCATTCCTTCTTCTATTCAACATTAGTTGATCCCACCACACTATGGCATAATCCAAAAATTCAATGGCAGTAAGTTTCACTTTCTTTCTCCCACTATAGTTATGACAATCAAACACCATCTCCACCTTCTTCTCCCACTCTAAGTACGCCTCGAGATCATTCTTCCCTTGGAAAGGAGGAATCTTCATCTTTATACTACTCAATTGATTATCCTCTCTATTCCTATCTCCTCTATCTTCCCAATCCCTAGTTCTTCTATTCCTACCACTATATCCTCTATAACTCCCGACAGAAGGTTCATCAAATTCATCATCCGACATTTCATCTCCACCCCTTTGTACTCTCCTAGAACGACTCTCCCTCTTACGCCCTTGGAAGACATTTTTATATTGCTCTAGTCTTTGCTCTACCGTCTCATGAATTTGTTCTATCCCCTCTTGAAACATCCTCTTCATCTCACCCCTCAACGCCTCAATCACTAACCTAACATCAAAGCTTCCCCTCTCACTTTCAGGAGAATGTTGCCTCGACATAGTTCCTGCAGAAAAAGGTTAGCACGAACACAAATATATATATGATTAAGCCTCACGATACACTCCCTTATGTGTTTCGCTCCAAGGATGATATCGCACAGTCACTCATGTATTCTCACAAGCAATGATGATATTAACTCGCCAATTCCTCTTCTCAATTCTCTTGGAACTAACCCAAACTACACTAATTCCCTTCCGTAGAATTCAAAACAACTCTAGGGCTCGAAATTTTCCTCTTTTTCTTTATGATTTTTTTTTGTTGCCTTTGTTTGTTGCTTTTGATCACGTTCCTCTTTTTTTTTTTTTTCGTGATTCTTCCCTTTTTATTTTGTAACAAAATTGAATAGTAGGTACTATACTTTTCAATAGACAACTAACACTATGAAATTGAATACGAACAATTGATATGAACAATTGGAGTTAGGGTTTTGATGTTACCTTCCTCAAACCGAACTGATGTGTTAACAAACCTAGGCTCTGATACCAAACTGATACGAACCACGCCAACGTGTGATGAAACCCAATACCAATACGTTCGGAATTTGCTACCCAAGATGCCAAACACACTCAAGTGGAAACCGTGATCCGTTGCCTATAAGTGAGGCAAGAACCTTGGTATATAATGTAGACGCCACAATCGGGATGAAAGACCGATTGATAAGTCGGGATGAACGCCACGGAAAAAAATCCGATAAGTTCTTTAAAAAACCAAGAGAGGAATTCTCTCAAAAGTGTTTTTTAAACTTCAATGTTGTATGTTCTATGTTGCAGCTGTTCTAAACCCTAGGAGCTTTATAGTAGGGTTTACAATTCATAACAATAAAGGCCCAAAATGACATAACATCATTAAGTTGCGTAAAAATAACAAAACAGGGATGTAAAGGCCGGCGGCGTTGAAATGAAGGCCGGTAGCTTTGAGCCGGCGTAAAGCTTATACACGGCCGTGTACTTCTAGATGTGTATCTTTCTATGGATATTCTTGACACCATACACGGTCGTGCCTTTGAGCCGTGTATATGACCGTGTATGATTCTGTGTAACCTTCAGACTCCTACACGGCCGTACCTTGTAAAGACACGCCCTCGTCAACCCGTATCCTTTATGACTTGTATAAGAGCGAGGGCATTCCCATGGTTGTTCCAATCCTTTCCAACTTCATGATTGCTCCAATCCTTTCCGGCTTCGTGGACATCCTTTATCAACCCGTTAAGTACATCCTTGAATCGTTTCGCTTGAGTTCTTATGATCGGTCTAGGTGGCACTTCAAGAGGATCCACATTCCATCTTCTGGCTTGGCTCCCATCATGGCTTTCATCACATTGTGCAAATCTTTTCAGCTAACCATCACAAGCAAGTTTTAAATACATGTTTTCACATTATTCATCTCCATCCTCTGCCAAGCATGTTCCAGCTTGTGACCAACTCATTTCTTATCTATTTTTGGCCCATTTTTTGACACGATTTCACCAAATTAATGGTGAAATCGTGTAGATCATGTGGTATATTTTGAATTTATCCCAAAAACATGTTCAAGTACATTCATTTAGGTGGTCGAAATTGGATGCAAAAATGAAAAAAAAAATCATCTTCTTACACAAAACCCATCTTTGCATTCATGGTGTTTTTTAACTTACTATGCTTAGTTAAAGGTCGAATAATATAAAAAGTGGGTCTATGGTACCATCTTAAGGGGTAACCAACGCTCTAATCTTCTTCTTTAAGCTTTCTCTCTCTAAACCCTTACCCATAATCACCAAACATCTCTCTAGCATTTTTCTCTCTATACTTAACCTTAGAATGTGAAATTTAGTTTCTCGGATTCCTAGTGATGTCTAGTTTCATAAAAAGGCTTACTTGTCCTTCAATTTTCTCTCATTTGTTTTAATTGAAGATAGGAGTTTTCTATTGCCAATGGGTTGCACAAAACCAACACTACCGACTGCCGCACCTAATGCAACACCATTACCTTCATCACTACAGCCACCCTCTGTTACCTTTAATCGACACACTTTCAAGCTTTGACAAGTCTCGTATATGCTGGTGCGATACCAACTTGTCATTACCACACTTGTGTCTGTTCAAACCAAGGCCATGACCTAAACCCAATGTCTAACTCGAAACTAACCCAAGTCTGCTGGTCCCCAACATATGCCTGCAATTAATTACTAGGTATGTTTTCTTTTTCTTTTTTTCTAGCTTTTTTTCTTTTGACTTGTTTCTAGATATTTTCCTTTACAAAAATAGGAAAAAGTCTTTTATGACATTTATTTTGGTATTTAGATGAAAATAATAATAATAATATGTAAAAAAGTAGAACATGTATATATATTTTACATCTTGCTTAAATAAATAGTTAATTTAATCAATGCCAACTATGGTTTGTCTAATCCTAAATAGTGAGTATGTGGGCATATTTAAGGCGACCTCAATTGTAAATAATAACTAACTTTATTTTAATTTAATAATTTTTTATTTTTTTGGAAAATAAATGTAAGCATAGAAGGTTAAAGTGGAGACCATAACATTTTAATAGGGTAGCCCTTACAATCTAAAATATTTGGTTTTTTATTTAAATGTTTTATGTGAACTAATAGCTAAATTAGGACTAATCTATTCAATTCGGTTTAATTTAATATTTTTCATGATCTCAATCAACTAGTGACTCCTTTTTCTCTAAATAAGATGAAATAAATTAATTTTTTTCCTAATCTTAGTCCATGATTTGTATTAAATGAGCATAAGGTTTCGTGTAAATCAAATTAGGAAAAATGAACCAGAATTTAGGTTTGACTGGATGGCATCTCCGTTGGGGACCACCAAGTGGGCTAGTTATCCAAACCTTCCAAAATTATAATTTATTTATCAAAATATTCCTTCCCATATTATATTTCCTTTTTATAAATAAATATATATATCTTTATGTTAACGCTAATGTAGGTTCTATGGGGCATTTATAAGGGGGGTTTATTTTCAAAATCATAAATGTGTGATAAATACGGTCAGACTTAGTTTATCTTAGGACCTTAGGAGGGGAGTTGTCATGTAAGTTCTAAGTGCAATGAATTGACCACTGCTTAAAGTTGATTAGGCTACCCCACTTAAGCTTTGAAGTGACCCATGATCCATTTCTTTAAAAACATGGGAGGCTATAGAGTTTGAGGATTTTTAGAATCTATCCTATTACATTCATGAAACTAAACCAACAAATAAACAATCGTGTGACATATTGCTATCAACTTGATAAAACTTCATCGAGGTTTCTTTATATCATAATGTGCTGTAATTTAATTTCCCTATAATATGATATAATTTTCTTATAATATTCATGTAACATCCATGATTTCCTTATAATATCATTTTTGTATAATTTGCATGTAAATTTCATGTAACTTTTATATAGAAATGTTTCACTATAAAGTATCTTTGTATATCTAAATTCAATTGTAATGATGGAACTTTGATGAAGTTGCAATTGACACAATACTATTTAATCACTAGTTCCTTTCATCTGCATCCACATGCATCATCTTTCTTTTTTCATTATTACATTTTCTTATTGATCTATATTTCATAAAAATTTCATTTATAAAATTTTTGTTTCATATATCTCAATCTTCATTCTATCTTTTATTAAAACTTTGAAAAATTTAGAGAAAAATAAATAATTAAAGCAAGATTTACTTAAGTTCTATCTTCTTTCATTATTTGCAAATATTGTTTAGAATCAAGAAGTTCTCATTTATATTCACCCATCTTGTAAAAGAATTTTTTTAAGTCATTTTATTGTAAATAGATTCCTTTCATGTTTTGTTATTTTTTTCTCTTCTTTCATTTTTTTACTATATTTTTTTTCTTTGGTTTTCAAAAAAGAAAAAAAAATGCATTAGATTTGTGAATAATCATTATTTGTCAAGTGGGTTGATCACTTATCTATAATTTATTCATCACCTTGTAAAATATCCAACAATCATAAGTAGATTATCCCATTGTAAGTGTCAATTATAATGTTTTAACATAAATATCAAAAGTTCTTGATCATTTCTACAGGTTGTAATCATATTATACCCTAGTCACCTTTTGTAGAAAAGAACTTATCACTCTTGTAAATAAGTCTATTCTTTTTGTAATACTTTTTTACCAGTCAAAAAAAAAATTCCAACTTATGGCCAAAATAAAGGTAAAAAAGTATTAAAAAAGAATAGACCTATTTACAAGAGTGATAAGAAAAGGAAAAGTTATTTTCAAAAAAAAAAAAAAAAAGAACATCCTTGTTAACAATAAGAGGACTTTTACAATGACTCTAAAAACTACTTAGCAGTTAAACTCATCACTAAACCCTATAACCTTCACTTTAAGTTCGAGATAGCTAAAGATAACTTCAAGATCACTTCTCTTTGGCAAACTATGCTCCAAATGACTCAACAACTTCAAGATTTTGCATCCACAATCGACTAGCTCCAAGCACTTCAAGCCCAACAAAAGGGAAAGGCAATGACTCAGCCAGAACACTTTAAGTCTACCATTGAAAGTTTAATGAAAGAATTTGAAGAGGGACAAAAAGCTATGGAAAAAAAGTTCCTCCAACAATTCTCGAAAAAAATGAAGGATCTTGAATTCTTTTATGAACTTGAACAAATGAGGCTCACTAAACTTCTCACTTATGAAGATAGTGAGTTCCTTAAGAAATTCAAAAGCCCTAAATTTAATTAATATGACTGTGCAAGATGTCTTAAGCTCCATATCAGATTGTATCTATGTAAGATGGCTTGTTATACCAAATACAAGTAGCTAATGATCCAAGTATTCCAAGATAGTTTGATAGGACTAGTGTTTACTTAGTATGCACAATTAGACTTAAATGAGATCAATGCTTAGAATAAGTTAGCTGGAGTGTTTTACAATCAATACAAATTTAACATGGAGATAGCCACTTTGATTTGGGATCTTCAGATTTTAAGTGAAAAGGATAATGAGTCCTTTAAGGAATATGCTTAGAGATAGAGAAACATGGCAGCTAAAGTTACTCTTTGCTAGAAAAGACCTAACTTTTGCATTCATCAATACTTTAGATGTACAATATTATGGGTGTCCATTAGGAAATACCACCACTAGCTTTGCAAACATTGTGTTTATTGAGAGCAAAATTGACGAGACCCTATGAACTAGGAGGTTAACAAGGCTAAATCAAAAGATGATGGTATTTCTAAATTCATTCTATAGAGAAGAAGAAAATATTATGAATGCAATGAATCCTAGAGGACATGCTACATCTTCTACAATATCCAAGTTTAATGCTCAAAAAAAAAAACCAAAAGCCTACATATGACCAAAAACGCCCAGGTAGACAATTCACTCCACTATCTATCCCTCTTTCTCGAGCTTTCCAATAGGTAAAAGAAGTAAATGTGATAAGCTGTGAAGCCTCCAAACAAGGCTATAGATGTTGGATTGGTGGTCTAAATGCATAATGTGATTATCATATAGGCTAGAAAGGCCACTCCACAAACACTTGCATTAGGCTAAAAGGCAAGATTCAAGACCTGATTGGTGCTAGATTTGTCCATCTAGACTCCATGTGAACTAAGGCTACCATCCAAGCTTGTTAGGAAATTTGTCTTTTCTTTAATATATACTTGAGGAATTTGTTGAGACTATTTCATCTTTGAGAATAAAATTTATTTGTCGAAGCATTCCTTTTGAGTTAATATTCATGACTAAGTTTTTGATAAATTTTTAATGAGTGAGACATATAGCCTACAAAGGCATCATAAGTAGGGAGACATAAACACAAAGGAGCTTTTTAAGGAAAACATCTCAAAAAGTTTAGGATGAAAAGAGGTAAACTGTAATGTCCTAAAACCCGGGCCGCACTATTGCCCGCTACATGTCCTTATCTCACAAGAACATGTTAAGGCTCTGAAACAAATCCAATACTTTTTAATCTGTAACATCTATAATAAAAGCATTTCATATATCTCCAAAGTTTCAAATAATAACTTGAACCATATCAAACATCTAACGTAGTGGAAGTCTTTAAACACCAAAAATAACAATTCTCAACAGATACTATCTATTATAGTTAAACGTCATAATTCTTCCTAAACTTAATCATCATAATAATAATGGTACTCTTCATCTTCCTCTCTTTGTGATTCAGCTAAACCCAAGTCATCTTCCGAGTTCTTATCTCCCTCAACACCTGCATCTAAAAGATGGTTCCCTGAAGGGTAAGCTAATGCCTAGTATGTATAACATAAACACATAAACATAACAAATATAAATAGGTATCACATGTATCATATAGAACTTAAACACAAACAATCATTTCATAATAGAATTTTATGTCCACAAGCATACAATAAGGTTCTCATGATCCCTTAATACACTTATCACAATTGAGCATGTCTTAGTGATGGGAACTGCCATTACGGTTCCCACACCCATGATCCCTTAATCCTTAAACTTAGTAATGGGAACTATCACTACAGGTCCTATACCCATGTACACTTAAACTTGGTGATGGGAACTGCCACTACAGGCCCTACACCCATGTCCACTTAAACACTTAAACTTAGTGATGGGAACTACAACTATAGGCCCCACACCCATGTACACTTAACCACTTGAACTTGGAGATGGGAACTACCACTACTGGCCCCACACCTATGTACACTTAACAACTTGAAAAATATCCAACCCAGATCATTTCCAAGCACAACTCCACTAAGGACAACATCACATAATGATCATTGGGGTACTCCCTAAACATCTGCCACTATGGGCCCTTAAGCCAAGCCAAGTACATACAACATATTACTTAAACACTTAAACTGAATCATATACTTAATTCAATTTCAAATGCTTGTACTAACTTAAACAAACACATAATATCACATAAGTCACACATACCTTGGATACTAGCCTTAAGCACTTCCCGGTCTTGGACGTAAGCTAAGTTGAACTTTGTTCAATCAACAAGTTCTCCTTAATACTTAATCTAAGATCAATACAATCTCTTAATTCTCTTAATCCTATTTATTTATTTTCTTTAATGCCCTACTAGTTATCTAGGTTAGGTGGAAATTAGTTAAATTTGAAGTTAAACAAATATATAATTATGTTATACTTTATTCAACACGGTCATATTGGGGACCATGTTGCTCAACATGGGCTAAAGCATGACCGTGTTAGAGGTTGTGTATCTTTCGGTGAAAAACTTAGTTTTAATATGGTCTAAACACGACAGTGTTGAGAGGCTGTGTTGCCCTTAACTTAACACGATTGAAACATGACGGTATTGGGTAGCCGTATATCTCTTGGTGCACCTTTCCATTTCAACATGTTCAAAATGCGACCGTGTTAGAAGCCCGTGTTGTTCTTAACTTAACACGGTCAAAACATGACCGTGTTGGAAGACTGTGTATCTCTCGGTGTACCTTTTACACTTAACACAGTCGAAACATGATCATGTAGTTAAGCCGTGTTACCCTTGGTGATCTCCACGAATCCTAATTCTCTCACTTCAATTCCTCCTAAACCTAATCCTTTCTATTCCTAAGCTTAATCATATCTCTAAAATTCATAAGTGTATTTAAATTACATGATTTGTATACTTCAATTTCCTTTCGAGTTGAATCCTAAACCTTTTAAGTCTTTTTCCCATTATACCCTTCTTGTTCTTTGAATCCTAATACCCACATTATATAAATGAGTTAAAAATCTACTAACTGAATTCGAAACTTGTATAGGATTTTCTTAACGTTCATCTTTAAGGTTCTTGACTAGAGCATCTCCTCCTTTTCTTGCTTATCACTACGTGGTTACTAATAGAGTGAAAAGAGGAAACCTAGGGTTATTACAAAGTATTTATACTCTACTCATGAAAAGACATATTTGTTCCCTAAATATTCTAAAATTTCCATCATCGACCTTTGTTCTTTATGATAGTATATATTTTATATAATTTTAGAAAAGTATGTGTATTACATAAACCACATCCCAAACACCAACCCTTAAGCACTTGAGAGTTGAGTGTCATTAATGTGAACTTTGGATTCATTCCTTAAATGACATCTACCTTAAACTTGATACATAGATCAAAGTGATGCTAGACTTTTTCTTTTTCTTTTTCTTTTTTAATATCGTAAACACAATTATAATTTGCAATCCTTGTTAAGCCTATTTGAGAAGTATTTTTAAAATTAAACCATGTCGAGAACCACTCTACATTAGGGCATGTTGAAGTTTAGGGTTATTAATAAGGAGAAAAGGTTAAACTAACTTGTAGTTGCTCTAGTTGTATCAATTCAAGAGTAATTTTTGCTATAGATAATTTATTTCTTTTAAGAGGAAGAATAGTTTCCAAAAGCCATATACAATCCAAACACTTTAAGAAACTTAGTAAAGAAGAGACAATCACATTTATGGGCACAAAAAAGGAAAAAAAGAAGACCTAAGTTGGTTAAATGCAAGCATAAGCAAAAGTGAGTCTAAAAAGCTTATAAAAACTTACAGCTCCAAGTCAAGTCTCACTTGCAGCACCAGCCCTTTTAGAAAAGTCTTCTAAAATAGACAATAATTGCTTTTGAACTAGGGTAAGGACATTTCTAGTTTTTTTTTCTCAAGGTTCTTAACTTGTAGACTCGGGTTGAAAAGTTATGCTCTCAAAATTGGCCTTTGACCAAAAGCCCATTACAAGTCCTAAAAATACTTAACAGATTGATCAAGGTGTATCAATTACAAGATAGACCAAATTTTTTAAATTGCAGTCATAAGCAAAATTTAAACTTTGAGAGTGTGAGGAAGTCCTCTTAAACCAAATGATTCAATGAGATATCTTTCTTTGAAATCAAGAAAAATCAATGTACCCCTACAAGAAATCCATCTCCATGTTACAACGGAACATTTACAAAAGTTGTTTAAACTTTCCAATAATAAGATGTCAAAGTGATCAAAGATAAAGAGTGAATGGCTAATAGATAGAAGTTTGAGTATACCATTTGTCTTATTTAGAGTAAGTTAATTTCATCTACTTGTTTGTAAAAAAAAAAAAAGGAACAATTTTTTAGGTTCTTTACAAAACAAAAATATTTTCTTTCTTCCAAATTTTTCAATATTCTATAAGATTTTGAGATTCTTAACAACTTTTGTCATCCTTTAGTAAGAGATCTTTAGGAGTATTTGTTATCCTGCATTGTAGAACCCTACAACTATATGCCATCAATAAACTTAAATGCTTTAATCATCTTATGACTAGGAATCTTAGTTATCCTTAATTAAGAACTCAAATTATCTTCAAGTTTTAGAAATCAAGTTACCCTTATAACTACGAATTTAGTCTATTCTACAAAAATTAGGAGTCTCAAGTTATCCTCACAAGCTTTTGGCCATCCTTTGAGAAGTAGGAATCTTAGTTATCTTTAATTAGGAACTTAGGGATTATCCTCAATCTTTAGAAACCATGTTATCCTTAAAACTAGGAACTTTGGTTAATCTTTGAAAATTAGGAGTCTCAAGTTATCCTTATGAGCTTTAGACCATCCTTTGAGAAGTAGAAATCTTAGTTATCCTTAATTAGGAACTCAGATTATCCTTAATCTTTGGACACCAAGTTATCCTTAAAATTAGGAACTTAGGCTATCCTTAAGAACTTTAAACCATCATTTGGAAATTATAAATCTCAGTTATCCTAAATTAGAAGCTCAAACCATCTCTAAACCTTAGAAAGTAGGTTATCCTTAAAAATAGGAACTTAGGTTATTCCAGGAAAAATAGGAGTCTAAATTATCAATAGTTTAGAAAATTTAACCATCCTCAAGAATAGGAACCTCAGTTATCCTCAATCATGAACCGAGGTAATCCTAAAAAAATCTCAGTCATCCAACAATTTAGGGTCTCTAAAACTCCGATCATCTACATAGAAGTATTGCTACCTAAGTTATCCTTAGGTATAGGAGCTTAGGAACTAGATCAATCTTTTAACAAAAAGACAAACTCATATTTAGTTTGGTGGCCAATTTAAAATCCTCTTTAATTCTCAAGTCTTAGATACTTATTCACATTTCTGGCACTTTCTTGGTAGTGAGCTCATGAGAGTACTATCCTCATATCAAATGGTTAGCATATCAAAGCACCACTAAACCTTTTCATATTCATGCAAAAATGGTTTATCCACAAGAAGGGGCAGTTATAAATACCTCATTTTCGCCACCTTTTAGGTTTTTCAATAAATAATGAAAAAAGTCCTACTTAATAAAAAATAAAAATAAATAAATAAAAGAGGGAAAAACAAAGGAAAAAAAAGAAGATAAAAGTTTTGCCTTGAATCAAATTGGTTCAAACTCTATAAGTTGTTAAATTTAATTTGAATGCATAACACTTCAAGAAAGTGAGTGTAGGTTTAGTATGTCACTCCTTATCTAATTATATCTCTAGTATAAATTTAGTAGCACCCCAAAGTGACAAAATTAGTAGTGTCAGTAATAAAAAATAAAGAAAATAATATATATATTATTAATATTAAATGGGTTTGCAGTTTAGACCCATGATTTGTTTACATGATCTATTTAATAAACAAGTTCATAAATGGATCTAAAAGTTGGATACAAACCTAAGCACCAATTTTTCATATCTAAACATGTTTGACTCATTTGTGTCTTCTATCAATTTTTTTTTCGTTTTTTTTTATAAACAAACTCATTTATTTTGTTTCGTGTCATGTCATGTCTAGGTTTCACAAACTGAGTCTCAAATTGCCAGCCATAAGTTATATGTACATATCCTTTACATACTGTGTATTTTAGGAATATTTATAAGGCTCTTCAATTTCATTTTGAATACATAATTATGACAACCTCCCTAAGTGGTATTTGGCATTATCAATCTGCTAAGGTGTTGACCCAACAATGACACATGTTGTATTATAAGTTTGACATGATACATGTTAATATTTGGCATGATTAAGGCAAGCCAAAGTATCTAGGCTCCATTTGATCATATATGCAACACACTACATAGAAATCCGAGTAGTACTTCAAGTTTCTTTCTTTCATTTGTTTTTTTTTCTTTTTTTCCTTCATGATTCATTTGCTAATAGCTTTTATTTATTTATTATTTTTTCTTGAATTTTAATTTTAGGCTTTACATATCCAATAATAACTATAATACATGTGTAAATAAACTATCTATCCATTATTTATAACCAATTGCTATATTGCCTTAGTGTATTTTTATTCCACATTATTTATTATTTAAGTGATGTAGTCAATTTTTAGCTTCTCGTTATTTTGAAGCCTAAACTTCAAGTTTCCCATCAATAAAGAACAATCATGATAGATTTATATTTATATCAATTAAACGATTATAAACTTTTTTTTTAAAATAAAATTTAGTTAAACAAGGTATAAATAAATTTTCTACTAACAATATTATTTCCTAGTAAGTCAAATATGGACTCAAATGGGTGGATTGGTAGGTGTCACTTGTAATTTCATCCACAAATATGAGCATAAGCTAATGCATCTCATTCGTACCTTAAAATAGTGATGTCACTTCCACTGTCAACGAAGTTCCTAGCTGTGATAGTGTATTTTTATTAATTTACTCACTAATTATATATATATATTTTTTATATTTTTGATATATTTAATAAGTATTCTATTTTGTGTGTCCATATATTATTTATTTTTGCGAATTAGAAACGTAAGTCTAATACTCTTTTTATATAATTTCACTCCATATCATTAACTTAACAGACCAAATAAATTACATCTATTACCTTGTTATATTTTGAAATCCAAACTTCAAGTTTTCAATGAATAACAAGTAATATAGATGAAATTATGTTTTATCTAGATAAAATTTTTATAAGCTTTATTTTGGGAAACGAACTTTATAGGTTATTTTAATTATTTTATTTTTTTTATGACCTTATCACAAAATTCGAACTAAAACAAAGATTGACAATTAAAACCTTAAATTAGCAACTTGAAAATTTAGGGTCATAGTTTTATTTCCTTTCAATACTTATTTTTAATAAATAACATCTTTCATTTTCAACATTTAGTTTTCCAAAACTTAAGCATTTTATAGGAATTGGAGGCATAATACATATTAGATATCCATTAATTCAAGTAATCAGGGATAGATTAAAGTTTGGTGCAATTAGAGCTACCACAATTAAAATTATGATAATGAATTTATTACTTTTTCAAATTGTTATTATATATATATATATATGTATATACATTATTGAAGTTTGGTATGCTAGTTTTAGTATAAACGTAAAAAGTATTATCAACTGTATTTACATAGACTAAGAAGTTTTTGGAATTCAATAATTCATAAAGCTTTTTAGATAAAATGCATACATGATATAATATGAACAAGCATGTCTCATCATTGTCTTGGACGGCTATTATAAGGCTATATATCAAATATTCAACGATAAATTGTGTGGAGTTCTGTTGAGAACTTTTGAAATTTGATGAATTTTTACATTTTTTAAAAAAAAATTCGGTATTTATATTGTTTTAAAAGTTGACGTCATATATGACATTTAAAATAGATTGATTTGCACTTAAATATAAATAATTTATTATTATTTAATCAATTAAAGTTTGTAAAAAGTAATGGAATATTAGGAAAATTAATAAAAAAAAGGAAAAATCGTAATAAAATAAAAAAGAAAAAAATCGGATTTTTTTTTTTAAAAAAACAATTAGCCAGTCACCTAACGACCGAAAGTATAAACGCCATGTCAACCTATTTTATATATTATCCATCATGTTAACTTATTCAATAATTGTAAACACTAATTTGAAAAAAAATAAAAGTAAAGATCCCTGCAATTTTAAAGCATTTGCCTGGGGCATCTTTTATTGTACATATGTCTATACATAGCAAAAATAACAATTTGCAAATTCGCTTGTCAACGTATATTAAATTCAAACATGAATCTTACAACTATATATCTTTATCCAAATGTGGCCGTCAATTGAAATAGTCCGCTTCGATATGCGATCCACATCTTTCTTGCAACTTTTTTATACGTATTATGGATAACTTCAATCATATTATATTTGCTGTTAGTTAAATGTCTTATCGGTCTATGCTATAGATATCTACCTATTGGTTGCCTTTCGAATTGTATTGCGTTTAAGTTATTAAATGGCAATTTATTTTAAAGTCTTCTCTCATAATCCAGTGAAATGGAAAAAATTTGCGGTGCTTCACAATTGCCCTTTTCTTTAATCTTTAAATCGGTGGTTATCCCTCTCTTTTATTCAAATTAGTAATTTTAATTTTGCCTATGTCATACATATTACTATTTTTTTTTGTATAGTCTAACTTTTACTTTAATGTTTTTTTTTACCTAATATTTATATTTATTTGTTATACAAGTAAAGATGAATTAGGAAGATGAATCTAGATCAGGTAATGGAAACTATAGAAGCAAAAAGATTGATATAAGAGTTAGTAGACTTAGTTTAATTATTTTAATTTTGCATTTAGATAAATGTTAGAGTTGGATAAATTCCGTTGTCATATTATGCACTTGTTGGTGTTGAAATCATCCTAGGAGGAAAACACCTACAATCGAAAACACGTAAAGCTTAAAGGGACGACCAAGGTGATTCTAGTGTGACCACTCTAATGCCTTAGTTGGCACAAGTATTTATGAAAACCACTAAGTTAAAGAGAGTATGATATTTTAAGATATTGAACCCAAATCTAAATAGCTTCAACCACTATTAATAGGCGTTGGGTTAAGACAACTTGGTAGGTGGATTTATGGCATGATAGATGGATTTGCCTTGTGTCTCATGTCTACACTATTTCCCCTTGCAAGCTATATCTTCCTTAAATCCTCTCATTTATCAAGCGAGTGTGGTAGAACTAAGCTAACATTCGATCTAAGTTGCACATTGGAACTCAAACCAGTCTTCGGTTCATGGACTAGGACCTAGGAGCTCGAATTCTAGTCTTTTGAGCTTAGTCATGGGCTTGAGCAAGTTGGATTGAGTCTAGAGGGCCAAAGTCCAAAATATGGTATCAAAACTTACAAACCACTCCTTCTCTAACACCCACCCCACCAACTCCCCCCCACCCCCACTAGACACACCTAAACACTCACTGGTGATTAGTTAGCAGGGGAAGATTTGAATGAGTTGAGCTTCCAAGGCCTTTAAGATGAGCTAACAACTAAGACGATCTCTTGGTTAAGGTCATCAACTTGGCTTTTGACTTGGTGCATTGTTGCTTGGGTGTATATGGAGTGACTAAGCAAGTAGGTAACTAAACTAAGCTTCACTTGTACTAGCAAAATTGGCAAGGAAGGCGTAGTTTTGAGCTAACACTGTAGGGGTAAAGGCAAGTAAGTGAGTTGATGACCTATTGTGTCTTACCCCTAGGGCTAAGCTAGATTGGTGATGACCCTTATAGGTTATCTGAGAAAATGAGTGGTTAAGCTAAGCTTCACCTATGCTGATAACTTAGTGAGAAAATTCTCTTAAGCTAGCATCTAGAGGGATGGTGTCTAACAAGTAATACATCGAGTTATATCATGCTTTTCCCCTCATTAAGCTAAATTTTGTGCTGTTGCCAACTTCTTTCAAGTAAGCAATCTCTTTAAGTGATGACAAAGTCTTCGAGCACTTGACAGAGACCGGTTTGGAGGACAAGGGAGCTCTTTATCTTTTGTTCATTGTACTCCTTTTTCTTATACTTGTATTTCATTGCTTCTAGTGAGGTCAAAGCAACATACTTGTACCTAGGTTGGAATGTTTAAAAGAATTTCTCTAAGTATCTACGTTGCCTCCTTTTTTGTATTATTCTCTACTATTTTTTTTCTCTTCTTCTTTATTCCACATGTTCAAGCGGTACTCAAACATCTAGGTTTAAATCCTATTAACGAACTACCAATGTAGTTGAAGGGTATAACTCCTCCAATGTAACCTAAGGAGGTTAAATGCTCAAACTCTAGGATGGTCAAGGAGCATAAGGTCCATTCACTTTTATAGAAGTGTGGACTTAGAAAAAACTAGGAGTCCGTCTGCCAAGGCACTAGCATAGACTCAAAGGTCTGTTTGTTAGAGTATAAGCATGGGCTTGATTGCATCAAGAGCCCATTTGCTAAGTAATTAGCGTAGTAGGCTAGACTTGATGTGGTCAAAAGTTTGTTTGCCAAGGCATTAACATATACATGTGGGTCTATGTACCTAAGTGCTAGCATAGTCATGATGTACTTTGCTTATTATGAGTTTGTTTACCTTAGATGAAGGTTAAAACTTGAGTAAAAATTTACAACAAGGAATAATGCAAGCTCATATAGTAAAAGAATAATACTTTTCATTACAATTGAGTACATTACACGATCTCATTTCACATTTAATCAAAGTATGGCCTAAAGTTGTCAACTTTCTATGTTCAAGTATAAGCTAACTATCAAGCCTCTATAGCCTATATGCTTCATTACCAAGTCTTTGCTAACTCCGATTGGGTCTTCCTAGTTCGATGCAGGTTTCCCTAGCCCCTCTTGAGATCCAGTGACCTCCAACTTTCTATAAATTAGGTCCCCCTTGTCCAGAGACCCTACGCTTAACCTTCTTGTCATAGTAGCAAGCAATTTGGTACTAGGACACCATTACTCAAACTCTAGTAGTGCCTCGAATCTCTTTAACCATGTCAAGGTTACCTCGAAGTTTAATCTAGTTAGCCATCAAGTCTATTAGACAAAAGTACTACCATTGGCCAGAAGCTCAGGAGAAAGGATACAACATGCCGATCCCCCACTGGGTGAAGGTATATAGGCTAGTAAGGGACTATGTGTCGTTGTTCAATGTGTGTTTTAGTGATGCAGTCTTTCAGAATTGTGCACACCTTTAAATAAGCTACTTAGAATCCTCCCTTATGGTAGATCGATAGTAGCTCAGTTGGAGAGCTCGAACATAAAGTGCTTAACTTTTGATGAGCTTGCTACATACCCTTATGTGTAGCTCTGCAAGTATCCACCGATCATCTTTAAGTTGGAAACATCAAAGGAGAGGAGAGCTTAGACCTCGCTTGTAAAGGAGGTCATTAATGACTACATAATTTGTTGCCCTCTACATGAGCTTCCTTACTTCTTTTTTGTCTAGTGGGACTATGCCATTCTTCAAATACTCAAGTATTGGATCTATCTAACATAGTTTGATTAGCACAAGCCATCTCTCCATGACTTAAGATTACCTCTTATCGATGCTCTTATCGAGAAGGTACTCGATGAAGACCTTCTTGTCTCATTTGTCTAAGTTAGAAATGTTGGTGGATGCAATGATGTGCTTAAAAGACCAAGCACATGAATACCAATACAAATGGCATGAATCAACAATTACAGCCAACAATTGTCTTGTTCAACAACTTTACAAAATATCCCTAATTCACGAAAATTGAAGCCAAATGGATATATGGAACAAACAATGTATGAATATCAATGGATAACCAAGGAAATGAACTAAGATTCCACTCAAATTGAAATGTTTCAAATATGAAAATAAGAAACCTAGATTCACATGTATAAGGATAAGGAACCAACAAATTGCACTTAGATACTACTCACTAAATACAATTTGTAAAAACAACAAGAGATGATTGATATTACTCACAATTGCTCTAGTTGGTTTTTGCCACAATTTCACAAATGAAATTGATAAGAGATCAATTGCAAGCAAGGGGGACTCCTCATGGCAATAATGTGTGTGTTTTGTTAAAATATCAAAAAGCTCCATACAAACCCTAGTTAGCAAGTATTTATACTTGGTCCTATTAGGGTAAAAATATAGAAAAAATTATAAAGATGCCACTTAAGTAGCTGGTTATCCAAAGGATTACAAATACAAAATGAAATAGTTGGTTTCCATAAGCAACTATTACATATACAAATGGTCTTCAAATGGTCGGTTCTTCATTTCAAGTGAATAATTTGTTGAACGAATTCTTCTTTAGTTTATGTCGGTCTATGAATAACCCACAAGCTGAGCTTTAGCAAGTTTATCTATCGCCTTATAAAAAATCATAAGTATACCTACTGAAATGCACAATAAGTAAGTAATAGAGAAGAAGTTAGTATAGGTCTTGTAGGATTTTAATTCCTATCATCTCCTCGGGCCTCAAGAAGATTTGTCCTCAAATCGGGTGGGTTAAATGCAGTATAGACTCTGTATCCTCCTAGCAAGTTATTTGTAAAATTATCACTATAGTCTCCTAATACCTGAGATACCACAGGGGGTAGTTGCTCTCGCCCTCCATCTCTAAGATATATCTCATTTGCAACACATATAAGTATCTATCATCTGGTATGACCTCCCCAAACTCAAACTATCCCACTAATAATGTTTTCTCCTTCCTTGTTTCACTTATATGTCTTTGAACCTCTTAGCCCTCTAACTATTTACTCATCTGCCCCTAACCTTTTGGACTTCTGATGGTTGACACATCTACTTCTGAACCACTTGGTCCTTTGAAGGTTGATTCATTTAACTAAGATCCTCTAGGACCTCTGATGGTTGACTTATCTGTCTTTGCACCTCTTGGACCTTTGATGGTGACATAGGGTTCAATACTATACGTTTACCATCCTATTGGAATATATAAGTATTTCTATAACCATCATGTAAAACCCTCCTATCATACAACCACGGCTTGCCAAGCAATATATGGGATGCACACATAGGAAGAATATTATTGTGAGTTATATCAATTCCTTAAGTTGATTTCCTTTTCACCACTAATGTGTAATATCTAGGGTTGATTAGGGTGGGTTCTTATTGTTTTGATTTTGGCGTCATTTGTGATCCCAAAATCGATTCATATTATGTTATCAAATTGATTGGTTTTATATCATTATATTGCTTTAATTTGTCTTCTACTATTTTGCGTGGAATTCCATTATGTTGAAGAGCATTACGATCTTAATTGTATCTGTTAGTGATTGGGATTTCATTAGATATTGAATTGAGTTCTTGATTCATTTGAGCAACATCATCATTGTGGTTTTGAATCCTCATTGATTTTGTAATTCGATCACATTCAAATTTTAGGGTTCATGCTAATTTGTTCCAAGTTGATCCGGTTTTGATCTTGTGAGTAGGAGTTGTTCAATTGGTTTATTTGCATATGCTTAGAGCCCCTTTTAAGCATATACAATAACTCATTCAGTTTTACATCTTATTAGTCAAGCTAAGTTCATGATTATTCGGCAAAATGCACCAAGGAATTATCAACTAACTTTTACCTCAATCATAGACATTTTCAAGTACCAATCACAAGTTAAAATTTATCAATTAAACATTAAGGAAATCAATCTCCCACTCGCTTAACATCTTTGCATTGCTAGTATGTTTTGGCTCATTTATCATGCAAAACCATACACAAACAACATTACAACACAAATCTAAAGATATGTTTTAGAATTCTCATGCAATGGTGACCATAAGTGATTATACATCAAGTGAATGGTATACATTCTCAGCCATTCACTCCAACACTAATCAAGTCTATATGACATTCACCTAACAAATAAACTATCAAGGCCAAATAACTAAAAGAACCTCTGAGATTACTCCATGCAAACAATATCACCTATTAGTAACTGCATGGCTAACAAGATTAAATATTCCATTAATTTCAAGTTTGTTTAATTAATATTCCAATTGTTAATGTACTTTCTACTGTCTTTTCCCTTACACATCTAAATAAATCGTGTGTCATGTATCAATTCTTTAACTTTCGTTGGTAATCCTATCATATTCTCACTTATACTATGATCCATCAAACTTCTCATATATTGTGATGTGGCTAAGGATTTGACAAATTGTATATCTAGTAGTAAATATATTCAGTTACCTCCGCAAAACTATCATGACCCCACCTAATTATATTCACATGTACTAGCCTATGTTACAAGGAAGTTTAACCTTATACTATGGGAACTTCTAAGTTTTGCAATATTACTAATGGTACTTGCTATTACTTAATCATATGATCACAACCATGTCAAACTCCCGACCAATGCTATCAACATCATGAGACAACTTAGTTACTTTCAATTAATCAACTAGCTTCAATAGTTCTACATGGATTCCTTAATTAATTTTTAAACAAACTCAGCTAAAATTTAAGACAACTTCAATTCAAAAATTCATGAAAAAGGCAAAACACAACCATTTTTCAAAATTCTTGATTTGTAACTTTAATATGATTTATTAATGAGCTATGTACAAAAATTCAGAGCAAAATATCAAAATTTAATATTTTAAAATTTACTATAAAATACATTATAGTTGGGCACATTATTAAGGAACTCATATGTACATTATGGTTTTCACCAAAATAAAAATATAGCCTTATTCTATAGACAAAAGGGTGATAGTTGTCAATAATTTTCTACACATATTTGATTTAATAGTTTAATATATATATATATATATATATCTTTGTAAGTGGTAATGTTGATTCAAGTCATGGTTTAACTTAAATCAATATTATTATATAACTAAGGAGTTTTTAGATTTGTTATATTTGATAAGACTTACTTTACTAAATCTATTGTTTTTGTTGTAATTTTATTTTAATCTTTAAGACCTAATGACATTAGTATTTGTAAAAATTAATTTTATTATCAATCATTTCACATTGAATATGTATAAGTATTTTATAAATTGGCTTGACCCAGATATGAGGCATGTGAGTTGTGTTACAAATTTAGGTTTTCATATACGATTAATAAACAGGTTGTGTTACGGCTTGAGATTTCTTAAACACGAACTCGTTAAATACAAAATGAGACACGACACTATAACATGAATTGTCAACTCCACTATTTATGCACATTTATATTTATATGTAACCATGATTATAGTAATAATAATCGTAATATATTACCATTAAACCATAATATGGTATCTTTGCTATGTGCACATGGTAATTAGTTTACTTCTAGTATCTCACATCTCATGTTCTAAATAATATAATATTTATAATATATTATATATTAAAGTCCACCAAAGTTCACTATGTCACAAGTAAGACTATTAATTTATTTTTTAATTTTAATTGTTTTATTTTATTTTTTGGTTTTTTTTTTTCTTAACATCTATTGATACTTTCGATTAAAATTTTGGCCACAATGGAAATCATTAATCAAATCCTACTTTGTAGTTTAAAACTTAAGGGCATTACAGAATCCACGTATCAATTTTTTCAACATATTTGATTATATAAATTACAAGATATTTATCATTTATAATGTTTCTAGTAATTGGTATATAAAATGATACAAGAAGATAATCATGAAAAAATCACAAGCAAAAGAAGACACAATATGATATATATAATAAACATTTTTAACCTAGTTCTAGATGAGTGCAATGATGATAATGACTATATTTGTGTGATGTGGTAATTTAATACTAAAAAGCTTATGATATTTGATCATAACTCTTGACCTTGAAAAATGTTGCTTTTATACTTCAATATTTGATAGCTAGCTGAGAAAAGCTATAAAGTACATATAACCTATAGTTTTCTAGGAAAAAAAATGAGAAAATTAATAAAAAGATTACTTGTTCCCAACAAATTAAGTAGATCATTTTTACTTTTAAAATAAGTTAATAATTGTGGACAGTGAGTAGTGATTTTAACTATATCAAAATAGCTACAGAAAGGGAAGGGGGAAATGTTCCTTCAATTAAAAGCTGAGTGGTTTCAATCAAGCAACAGTGGAACTTCAACTAGAGGAACCAACCTTCATGGGTTTGACATTCAAGTGTTACCAAGGAACAATGTGGCAATGACTTGATAGGGTATTATATAATTCATCTTAGATGGGAGAGGTGTCAACTATAGTAATCCATCTAAAACAAACATGTTCAGTTCATAGTCCTCTACTTATCAGTGTAAAGAGCTTCAAAAGAAATAGCCAGGTTCATTCAAATTCCTCAATGCTTGCACCAAACAAAGAGGACTACTGGATGTAATAAAAAAAGAGTTGGGTTTATAATGTGGATTGTAGTGGTTTGATTAAACTGTAGAAAAAATTAATTCAACTTAAAAAAACTTAAGTGAATGGAACAAAAAAGTAGTGGAAAATGTCTTCAATCATGTTCAAGAATGGGAATAAAAAGTGGATGAATTTGAAAAAAAAATGGGAAGTAGAAGAAATTGATGCAAATAAAGTGGAACTCAATGAAGCTCAAGCTAATATGTCCATCTCTTTAACATGTGAGGATAATCTTCTACAATAGAAAGCGGGAATAAAATGGCTTAAGGATGGTGATTAGAATTCTCGTTATTTCCACTCAATCATTCGGCAAAGGCAATTCGAATAAAAAATCACCAAATCAAAGATATGATTATGCATTAGGTGGAAGATTGAGAAGAAATTAATAAATCAATAGTAGAATATTTTGAAAGAATTTTCCAATAAGAGTAAGTACTAGAATATCAAAAACCAAATTGGTTAAAGAAATGGATGATTGAAGAATGGAACAATCGATTAATTTCTTATCCAAAATAGGAGGAAGGTTGGCAAATCATTCAATAATTGGATGATAATGTAACTACGGGACTTGATGGAATTGGTAGTTCCTTCTATAAAGTTAGTCAAGATATTATCAAAGAAGACATCATGGAAGCAATAAATTGCTCTTCTACGGACACTACCTTTCAGGATATTTCAGATCAACTACAATTGTTTCGATCCAAAAAAAAAAAAAGTTCCAAATGAGTGGAAAGATTTAGACCCATCAATATCTGTAACGTTTTTGCCAAAATAATCTCAAAGATACTAGTGGCTAGACTAAATACTATTCTTCTGAAGTGTTTAGTAGAAAATCAAACAAGATTTATAAAAAGTAAAAATATCATGGAAAATATTTTGATCACTAAGGATCTTTTACATTTGTTAAAAAAGAAAGTAAGAGGTGGAAATTTGGTAATCAAATTAGACATAAAAAAGGCATATGGCAGAGTAAATTGGTCATTCATAATAAATGTACTGAAAAGTATTGGGTTTTTCTCATCTTTTCGCCATATGATATCTAGACTATTTTTCAATTGTTGGTTTTCCCTAAATATTAATGGTAACATTACAGGGTTTCAAATCATCAAGGAGCTTACGCTAAGGAGATCCACTATCACCTTTGCTATTTTTTATCTATTTAGAAGTACTATCAAGAGGACTTAATGATTTAATTAGCAAGCACCTAGAGATGGCTTTTAAGATAGGTAACCCCAAGTGCATATCTCATCTAACCTTTGCCAATGATTGTATTTTGTTTATTAATGGATGTAGAAAATCAATCAAGAAGTTACAAGCTTTTTTTAAGGTGGTTTGAGAATATATTAGGTCGGAGAATAACTAGAAATAAAAGTGCTTTCCTAACTACAAGAGAAGATAACTCTCCTTTAGTAATTAAAACAAGGTTAATACTAGGATTCCTAAGAGATTTTCCTTTACAATATTTAGGATGTCCACTAATTGTTGGGAGAAAAACGATGTACATTTTCTTTGACTTTATCTAGAAACTAAAGAATAGAATTGACAATTGGGCTAATCTCTAGCTTCCGAAATGTGGCAGATTGATTTTAATCAAAAGTGTTCTTAATTCCATTCCTCTATATGTGATGCAAGCACAGAAACCTCTTATTTCTATAATTAGGAATTTGGGAAGGTGTTTTGCAAGATTTTTTTAGAAGATAATTGAAAATTAGAAAGGAATTCACTGGATTACATCCATGTTAAGTAAAGGAAAAGAACTTAGATTCACCAATCTAGAAAAGAATCATTAGAGTGAGAGAGTTTGGCATAAGAACTTATATTCTCTAAAATTTGGAAAGGAAACAGTAACTTTTGGTTAGATAATTGGTTTGAAACGTCCAATTTTCATATCTAATGCCATCACAAGACATATGTGTGGAAAAGATTGATAATTGCATATTAAATGGTGGTTGGAATAAGGAATTACTATAACAACGATTAGGATTAGATCAAGCTACAAAGATTTCCAAAATATCATGTAACCCTTCATCTTCAGATTCCATCAAATGGAAGTTATCAAAGGATGGGAAATTCTCAAACAAGTAGACATGGAAATTCATCAAGCAATCACAAAACATTTCAACCACCCATCTGACTTATCCATGGAAGAGTAGAATCCCTCCTAAAATTTCCATATATCTATGGAAGCTACAAGAAAAAGTAATTCCTACAGATGGGGATCTAATGAAGAGAGGAATATAGTTAGTTTCATGATATTAGGATTGTCAAGAAGCAAGGGACTCAATTAATCACTACTTCTTTGAATGCAAGGTCTTTAAAGAATATTGGTAGCAACTTTCATGACTATACAATCTCCCTTCATTGAATAGTTTTAGCACATTTGGGCAATTTATGTTATGGTGGAGTACTAAATTCAAAAGAGGTGATGAGCAAGTAATTATGATTCTTTCCTAACTTCTATGGTTCTATTGGAATTTTAGACTAGAAAAAACATGAAGGTAGAAGAAATCTGAATTGGGTGATAAGGAAAGTAGTTTTAGAAAGTTCAACTACATTTTTAAATCTTCCTGATTCTTGATTGTAACAGCAAACGTAAAAAACCTATCACATATGCCTAGTCTAAACCACAAGAAGGTTTTGTAAAGCTTAACACAGATGCATCTTTATTAGATGGTAAGGCCATTGGTAGAGGTATAGCATAAGATGAAGAATGTAATATATTGTTTGTATTCGATAGTTTGATAGCACTGAAAACATAAATCAAGCAAAAATTATGGCCATAGAACAAGGTTTGATGTTACGTTACAAATAGAAACTTCAACATATTCAAATTGAAATTAATTCACTGATAGTAGTAAAATGGCTTGAAAAGGATACAAATTATCCATGGTACATATTTTATAGTATCCAAAATATAAAGAAGCTCATGCAAAGTCTAGAAGCTTCAATACAACACGTGTACAGAGAATCAAATAAAGCAACAAACTATCTCACCAATAAGTCAAGAAAAATCAATACAAATTTTGTGATATCTAACTTTTTACATCTAGATGCTTACTATAAGGGTTTAATTTTATTACATAAAAAAGAAGTGCCTTGTATTAGAAAATGATGTATAAACATTTGAATGAATAAAGTTGATTTTTACAAAATATAAATAAATAAATGAATGTTATTATATATTACAACTGATGTAACATATGTATAAAATACATCACATACACACGTGTTAAGTTACAATAAATATATAAAGACATAGATATATTTATATATTATGTTCTCGTATAGTTTAACATAAGATAATATGTATATGTAGTCAAAAGTGGACTAATTCATAATATATGTGTAATTTGCTTGTGGATACTATATCTTAAGTACTTTTCATATAGTTGACCAAATATTATATAAGAGAAACCATTGTGCTTGCAAAGAAATGTAGTATTTATTCATAAAGTAGCACTATTGTTCCAAAATAGTCTCCTAAGATGAATTTTTCATAAGCATTGTAAATTTCTCATATTATTACCCAATTATACATACATCATTATTATTCCACAAAATCAAACTCCATCTAATTTAATTCAACAATTTAATAAAAAATTAATCATTTCTCTAATGGCTTTAACCGATAGTTCTAAGACAATAATTATAATAAGTATTGGACTTTCATTTTGAGTGAAACATTTTTTCTTTTTGTTTTTTCAATATTTGTAAACTCCATGTACAAAAGGATCTATGATCAATATTCAAACTTAAAGAGGATACCAACTTCAATCTCAAAAACCCATTTACCTTACCAACTCAATAGGAGCAATATTGAAGGAACTAATACAATTCATGACCACATTAAAAATACAAGATTAAAGTAACAAAGTATGGAGGAAATGACACTTATCTTAAATTTTGAAAAATTCAGAGGCTAGGCTATTATGTTTTATTGAGTTCTTCTTCACTAGTGAACATTCCCCTCTTCTTCTTTGGTATTATTTCGCTGATAATTTGACTATGTGAATATATTAGATAGTTTCCAATAAAGGGAAAGGGGTAGATTGAAGCTTTGTGAAAATTGATGAGGATTAAGGAACTGAATGTAACATTACCAGTTTTATGAAATGTCATTCTAATTCATTGGGCGTTTAATTCAGGTGTTGGTGATAACTTGGTATTATTGTAGTTGATGTTGAAAATATTCCAATGGGGTAGAAGATAAACAAGGCTATTCACTTGTAATCTTAATAAAATACAAGCTTCATAATGAGGATATGTGGCTTATGGAGATTATTCCACGGTAACTTTAATGAAGGCTCTATATCCCACTCAAAGTGTACGGTAATAATTCATGTTTTTAACATATTTTCCCTACTGCTATATTAATGAACAATATAACATAACGTTACAAACTATCATTTATTCGAAAAAATTTATGATCTAGTTACTCAAATGTGACTAGATAGTGTAGTCACATTATACTATGAAAGGCCTTATTTTGTGGGGACTAGGGGTGTTTTACTATTAATTCATTGTTGAAAAAATAAAAAATAAATAGTCGGTTGTTTGCAGAGGATTGCCAGTAGTCTTCAAATGGCTATAAACAGTCACTTTTACTATTAGTGGGCCTTATTTGATTGTAATCAAAGTAGTTTTACTCTAATCGAGAAAGTGACTATACTATCCAATCACTCTTGAGTGACTAGACCATAAAATTCCCGATTTATTAATATATTTAGTACATTAGAGTTATATTCACCTTGATTTAGGGGTTTAAGTTAACTTATATGTAAGGTTGACGATTTATGTTACCATATTGTATTTCGTATGCATCTCAAAATAGGTTTGTGCCTAAAACACCTCAACCCGTGACATAACTTGTTTATTAATCTTATATTAAAACTTAAACCCATGACCCAACTCATTTAATAAGCATATCTTGTATTTGGGTTAGACTCATTTATTGATTAAAAAGATTATAAATAAGTTAGTAAAATACTTACATATATAGAATGAAAAGGCCGATAATGAACTTAAGGAAAAAGTATACTTTAATCCTCAACGTTTACTTACTTTTTTTTTTTAGTCCTCAACCGTTTTATTCTTTTATTTAAGTTATCAATGTTTTTAAAATCTTATTTAAAAAAAAAATCCATCAAATATATTAAGTTTTCTGCCCATCCATGGTACATATCAATTTCAAATAAGTCCGCAATAATTAAAATAACAAAATAATAGAATTAAATAGATTTATTTGCATAATGTGACAAATAATAATATTAAATATATATGATAATATAATGAAAAATAATATAAAGTACATAAATAATAATTTAAATTAAGAAAATGGGATAAAATTTTGTGTGTGTCTTAATCACTTTGACTAATTAGCTCAACGCTAATCAAAAGATAATGCTTGCTTAAAATAGATAGAAAATTTAATGTATTTAATGAAAGTCTTATTTTTACAAAGCTTTCAAAATGTTAAAGAGTAAAACAGAAGAAAAAAAATTACGGATTCAAATAGAAAAGTAGGTAACCATTAAGGACTAAAAGTGTAATTCTCCCAAAAATTAACTTCTACAAATACTAATGATATAAGGCATTGAAAGTTAACATGAAATTACAATCTAAATAATAGTTTTAGTGAAGTCTCACTAAATACAACAAATCTAAAAACTAACAAGTTTCATAACATAATTGAATTAACCTAAACTTGTTACCTGACATTTTCTATTAGATCTTTAAGAGAAACGGTTAAAGAATTTATATATAAAAAAAATGATATCAATGAAAATATATACCATTGAAAATTTTATAAAAATAGTTTAGTTTATTACCTATGTCTCTATACAGCCAATCTTTTGTACATAAATGAACTTCAACAATTTCTATCTTCAATAAGTTGCGATGTTAATCAAAGATTTGCTCTGTAGTACTAAATGCAAATTCTAAAGTTGCCATAGATATTGGCATACCTAAGATATCGCTTGTCATTTTCGTAACTAGAGAATTTCATAATGAATTAGTTTTCCAATAACTTAATATATCTAATTCAACCATTGTTTGTAGTTCCTCATCTAAATATAGCTCTAGTCTAGATTTAGTAGCACCCCAAAGTGACAAAATTAGTACTGTCTAGGAATAAGAAAATATATATATATATATATATATTATTATTTTCAAATGGTTTCGCAGTTTGAACCCATGACCTGTTTATAAGACCTATTTAATAAACAAGTTTGTAAATAGATCTAAAAGTTATATACAAACTTGAACATGTATTTTGTCATTTTTAAACATGTTTAACCCATATGTGTCTCATGGCAATTTCTTTTTTTGTATACAAACCCGTTTATTTCATTTCATGTTGTGTCGCATCTAGGTCTCATGGGTTAGGTTCCATATTGCTAACCCTAAGTTATGTGTACATATCCTTTGCATACTATGTGTATTTGAGGAATATTTATAGGACTCTTCAATTTCATTTTAAATACATAATTATAATAACCTCCCCAAGTGCTCTTTGACATTATCAATTTGCTGAGGTGTTGACTCGTCAATGACACATGTTGTATTATAAGTTTGATATGATACAAGTTCATATTTGGCATCATTAAGGTAAACCAAAGTATTTACGCTCCATTTTATCGTATGTGCAACACACTACATAGAAATCCAAGTAGTACTTCAAGTTTCATTATTTCACTTGCTTCTTTTTTTTTCCTCCTTAATTCACTTGCTAATAGTTTTTATTTAATTATCATTTTTTTCCGACATTTAAATTTTAGGCTTTACATATCCAATAATAACTATAATCCATTATTTATAACCAGCTGATATATTCCTTAAGTGTACTTTTATTCCACACTATTTATTATTCAAGTAAAGTAGTCTATTTTTAGCATCTCGTTATCTTTAAGCTTGAACTTCGAGTTTCCTATCAATAAAGAACAATCATGATAGATTTATATTTACATCAATTAAATCATTATAAAGCTTATTTTTAGAAATAAAATTTAGTTATACAAGGTGAAGTGAATTTTCTACTGATAATATTATTTCCTAGAAAGTCAAATATGGACTAAAATGAGTGCTTTCGTAGGTGTCACTAGTGATTTCATCCACAAATATGAGCCTAGGCTAATGTGTCTCATTCGTATCTTAAAATAGTGATGTCACCTCCATTGCCAACCGTAAGTTCCTAGCAGTAAGAACAAGCATGTCTGATCACTGTCTTAGACGGCTATTATACGGGTATATATGAAAAATTCAAGGATAAAATGTGTGGATTTCTGTTGAGAACTTTTGAAATTTCATGAATTTTTACCTATTTTTTTTAAGTCGGTATTGATACTTTTTGAAAAGTTGACGTGATACATGATATGTAAAATAGATTGATTTGGCACTTAAATATAAATAATTTGTTATTATTTAATTAATTAAATTTTGTAAAAAGTAATGAAATATTAGGAAAATTAATAAAAAAGAAAAAATCGTAATAAAATAAAAAAGAAAAAAATCAAATTTTTAAAAGAAAAAAAAATTATGACCATTGCCAACTACCTAACCACTGAGGATATAAACGCCATATCAACTAATTTTATATATCATTTATTATGTCAATATTTTTAAAAAAATATAAATACCAATTTAAAAAAAAAAAAAAGATCCATACAATTTTAAAGCATTTGCTTATGGCATCTTTTATCGTACATATGTATATATTTCCGGTGGACATGTTTTGTTATGTGCTATAGCAAAAATATCCTGCTTGGTACCAAAAGATCTCGCACGCGACTAGGTCAAAGTCGTACGGTGCTTTCGTACCATAGCAATTTGCAATTTCGCATGTCAACGTATATTAAATGCCAACATCAATCTTACAACTATATATCTTTATCTAAATGTGGCTGTCCATTGAAATAGTCCTCTTCGACATGCGTTCCACATCTTTCTTGCAATTTTTTTATACGTATTATGGATTACTTCAATCATATTATATTTGCTATCAGTTAAATGTCTTGTCATTCTATATTCTATATGTCTATCTATTTACCTTTCGAATTGTATTATGTTTAAGTTATTAAATGACAATTTAATTTTAAAGTATTCTCTTATAATCTAGTAAAATGAACAAATTTTACAGTGCTTCGTAATTGTTCTTTTCTTTAATCTTTAAATCGGTAGTTCATTTCATCTATTTTATTTATTTTCTTTTTTATTTTTTTATGACCTGATCACAAAATTCGAATTAAAATAAAAATTGTTATTAAAACCCTAAATTAGCAACTCAAAAACCTAGAATCATAGTTTTATTTCCTTTCAATACTTAATTTTTAATAAATAACCACTTTCATTTTCATCTTTAGGTTTTCCAAAACTTATGCATTTTAAGCATACAAAGGGTTCTAAATATTTTTTAAAGGAAGTCGAGGCATAGTGCATATTGGATATCCATTAATTCAAGTAATCAGGGATGGATTAAAGTTTGGTATGCTAGTTTTATTATAAACGTAAAAAGTATCATCAACTGCATTTACATAGACTAAGCAGTTTTTGGAATTGAATAATTCATAACGCTTTTTAGATGAAATGCATATTGACATAACAAGAACAAGCATGTCTCATCACTGTCTTGGACGGCTATTATACGGGTATATATGAAAAATTCAAGGATAAAATGTGTGGATTTCTGTTGAGAACTTTTGAAATTTCATGAATTTTTACCTATTTTTTTTAAGTCGGTATTGATACTTTTTGAAAAGTTGACGTGATACATGATATGTAAAATAGATTGATTTGGCACTTAAATATAAATAATTTGTTATTATTTAATTAATTAAATTTTGTAAAAAGTAATGAAATATTAGGAAAATTAATAAAAAAGAAAAAGTCGTAATAAAATAAAAAAGAAAAAAAATCAAACTTAAAAAAAATAAATTATGACCATTGTCAACCACCTAACCACCGAGGATATAAATGCCATATCAACCAATTTTATATGTCATTTATCATGTCAATATTTTTAAGAAATATAAATACCAATTTAAATTTAAAAAAGAAAAAAAAAAAGATCCATACAATTTTAAAGCATTTGCTTAGGGCAACTTTTATCGTACACATGTATATATTTCCGGTGAACATGTTTTGCTATGTGCTATAGCAAAAATATCCTGCTTGGTACCTAAAGATCTCGCACATGACTGCGATATCTCGCACGCGACTAGGTCAAAGTCGTACGGTGCTTTCGTACCATAGCAATTTGCAAATTCGCATGTCAACGTATATTAAATTCCAGCATTAATCTTACAACTATATATCTTTATCTAAATATTGTTGTCAATTGAAATAGTCCTCTTCGACATGCGATCCACATCTTTCTTGCAATTTTTTTATACGTATTATGATTACTTCAATCATATTATATTTACTGTTAGTTAAATGTCTTGTCATTCTATATTATATATGTCTATCTAACCTTTCGAATTATATTGTGTTTAAGTTATTAAATGGCAATTTATTTTAAAGTATTCTCTTATAATCTAGTAAAATCAAGAAATTTTACAATGCTTCATAATTGTTCTTTTCTTTAATCTTTAAATCTGTGGTTCACTCTCTTTTTTATTCAAATTAGTAATTTAATTTTGTCTATGTCATACATATTTGATTTTTTTTTTGTATAGTTTAACTTTTACTTTAATGTCTTTTTTTACTGAATATTTATATTTATTTGTTGTACAAGTAAAGATGAATTGGGGAGATGGATCTAGATTAGGTAATGGAAACTACAAAAGCAAAGAGATTGATATAAGAGCTTGTAGAATTAGTTTTAATTGTCTTAATTTTCTATTTAGATAAATGTTAGAGCTAGAAAATTCCATTGTAATATTATGCACTTATTGGTGCTGAAATCATCTCGAGTGGAAAACACCTACAATGGAGAACACATAAGGCTTAAAGGGACGTCTAAGGCAATTCTAGCATAACTACTCTAATGCTTAAATTAGCACAAGTATTTACAAAACCAATAAGCTAAAGAGAGAATGATAGTTTAAGATTTTGAATCCAAATCTAAGTAGCTTCAAACTCTATGTATAAGCATTGGGTTAAGACAACTTGGTAGGTGGATTTATGGCATGATAGATGGATTTGCCTCATGTCTCATGTTTATGATATTTCCCCATGCAAGCTACATCTTCCCTAAATCCTCTCATCTATCAAGCGAGGGTGGCAAAACTAAGCAACATTCAGTCTATGCTACACATTGGAACTCAAACCGATCAATAGTCTTAGATTAGGACCTAAGAGCTCGAATTTTGGTCTTTAGAGTTTGGTCATGGGCTAGAGCAAGTTGGATTGCGTCTAGAGGGCCAAAGTCCAAAATATGTTATCAACACTTACAAACTACTTCCTCTCGTCCCCCCTCCTAAACACTCACTAGTGATTAGTTAGCAAGGGGAATTTTGAATGAGTTAAGCTTCTAAAGCCTTCAAGATGAGCTAACAGCTGAAACGATCTCTTGGTTAAGTTCATCAACTTGGCTTTTGACTTGGTGTGTTGTTGCTTAGGTGTATGTGGAGTGACCAAGCAAGTAGGTAACTAAACTAGGGTTCACCTGTACTAGCAAAATTAGCAAGGAAGGCATACGTTTGAGTTAATACTCTAGGGGGCAAAGGTGAATATGTGATTCAATAAGCTATTGTGTCTTACCCCCATGGCTGAGCTAGATTAGTGATGGCCCTTATAAGTTATCTGCATAGATGGGTGGCTGAGCGAAGCTTCATCCATGCTCATAACTTGGTGAGAAAATTCTATTAAGCTAGCATCCAGAAGGATGGTCTCAAGAGTAATACATCAAGTTATATCATGCTTTTGCCCTCACTAAGCCACGTTTTGTGCTTTTGCTGACTTCTATTGAGCACACAATCTCTTCAAGTGTTGACAAAGTCTTCAAATGCTTGATGGAGGTCAGTCTAGAGGACTAAGGAGCTCTTTATCTTTTGCTCATCGTACTCCTTTTTCTTTTACTTGTATTTCATTGCTTTTAATGAGGTCAAAGTAACATACTTGTACCCAGGTTAGAATATTTGAAGGAATTTCTCTAAGTGTCTACATTGCCTCCTTTTTGTGTGCTATCTCTACTATTTTTTCTCTCTTCTTCTTTATTTCGCATGTTCAAGTGGTACTCGAACATCAAAGCCTAAATCAATCAACGAGTTACCAATGTAGTCAGAGGGTATAACTCCTCTAATGTAACTTGAGGAGGTCGAGTGCTCAAACTCTATGATGGTCAAAAAGTGTAAGGTCCATTTACTTTTGTGGAATTGTGGACTTAGGAAAAACTAAGAGTCCATTTGCCAAGGCATTAACATAGACTCAAAGGTCTGCTTGTCGGAGTACAAGCATAGACTTGATTGCATCAAGAGTCCATTTGCTAAGGCATTAACGTAGACGCAAGGGCTTATTTGCTAGAGTGCAAGCTAGATTTGATGCTGTCAAAAGTTTGTTTACTAAGGCACTAGCATAGACTTGTGGGCTTATGTACTTAAATGTTGGGATAGACATGATGTACTTTGCTTATTATAAGTTTCTTTACCTCAGATAGAGGCTAGGACTTAAGTAAAAATTTACAACAAGCTATAATGCAAGCTTGTAAAGAAATAGAATAATAACTTTCATTACAATTAAGTACATCATATGATCTCATTTTACATTTAATCAAAGTATGACCTAAGGTTGTTAACTTTCTAAGATCGGGTATGAGCTAACTATCAAGCCTCTATAGTCTTTATGCTTTGTTACCAAGTCTTTCCCAATTTTGACTGAGTCTTTGTAGTTTGATGTAAGCTTCCCTAGCCCGTCTCAAGATCCAGTGACCTCCAACTTTCTACAAACTAGGTCCCCCATGTTGAAAGACCTTGTACCTAACCTTCTTGTCATAGTAGTGAGTAGTTTGGTGCTGGTACACCATTACTCAAACTTTAGTAGTGTCTTAAATCTCTTTGACCATGTCAAGGCTGGCTTGAAGTTTGATTTGGTTGGCCATCAAGTCTATGATCTAGGTCCTAATGTTAGGGAGCTCTAACTTGACGGGGAGGACTACTTCTAAACCAAATGCAAGTTGGAATGAAGTTTCCCCCATAAAGGTCTTATGTGTAGTTTGATAGCCCTACAAAATTGTTGAGAGTTTATTCACCCATTTGCCTTTGGCTTGGTCTACCCTCTTCTTAAGACTATTAAGTTTATCTTATTTACGGTCTTGACCTACCCATGAGATTACGGGTGTGTTACCACGGTATAGTGGAGCTTAATCTCAAGCATGTCACAAAGTCTCTAAACTTTGGTTATTGAGATAGGTATCGTTGTCTATTATAAGTACATAAGGGACTTTGCTCAGAATGTTGTTGAAGATAAAATAATCAATAGCTACAATGAAGTACTGTCATTGGCCAGAAGCTTAAGAGAAAGGACATAAGATGTTGATCCCCCATTAGGTGAAGAGATATGGGCTAGTAAGGGACTATAAGTAGTTGTTCAGTGTGTGTTTTAATGATCCATGCTTTTAGCATTGTGCACACCTTTGAACAAGCTGCTTAGAATTTTCCCTTATGGTAGGCTAGTAGTAGCTAAGTTAGAGAGCTCGAACATAGAGTGCATAACTTTTGATGTGGTTGCTATATACCTCTGTGTGTAGCTCTACAAGTATCCATTGATCATTTTTAGGTCAAAAACATCAAAGGAGAGGAGAGCTTAGGCCTTACTTGTAAAGGAGGTCATTGATGACTATATAATTTGTTACCTTGTACATGAGCTTCCTTGCTTCTTTTCTATCTAATGGGACTACGCCATTTTTTAGACACTTAAGTATTGGATCTATCTAACACAGTTTGATTAGCACAAGCTATATCTCTATGAATTGAAATTGCCTCTTGTTGATGCTCTTATCGAGAAGGTACTCAATGAAGACTTTCTTATCTCGTTTGTCTAAGTAAAAAATGCTGGTGGATGCAACCTTTGATAATTTATCCACTTTAAAGTTCTTAGCCCATGGAATTTAGGTGATGTTCCAAGAGGAAAACTCTAAGGTAAGGGTATATACCATCTAAAGGTATTTAGTCATAGCTTCATCCTTCACCATATATTCTTCCTTGACTTGCTGGACTACAAGCTTGGAGTCTAAAAAGCTCTCAAACTTCTCTACACTCATTTCCAATGTCAAACTGAGGCTACTTATTAAGGCTTTGTATTTTGCTTTATTGTTGCTAACTAGGAATCCAAACTTAAAGGTGTACGATACCTTGATCTCATGTGGTCCATGTAGCACAAGTCCTGCCCCCCTCCCCCCTCAAGTAGACAAGATACCAACATAGAGAGTCCACATTGGTTTATCATTGTTATCCAATGCTTCCTCTTCCATAGTGTACTTGACAATGAAATCTGTGAGAACTTGTGCCTTAATCACTTTACGATGTTGGTTCTATACTCTGTAGGTGCTAAGCTCAAGCACATACTTCACCATCCGCCGAATGCATCAAGCTTATGTAACATACTATGTAACAATTGGTCAATCAGAACTATTACTTGATAAGCTTTGAAAGATGGTCGGAGTCATCTAACCAAGACCACCACTACAAAGGTGAACCTTTCCAACTTTATGCACCTAACGTTTAGCCCTTGAAGGGCATAGCTACTGTAGTACACCAACTTGTGCTCTCTTCCTTTAGCTCAAGCCAATATGGAGGAGTGAGCTCACTCACTAACAAATAAGTAGAGGTATAAGTCTTCTCCTTAGGCTGCTTAGAGAGTACTAATGGGCTTGTTAAGAATTGCTTTAATGTGTCAAAGGCGGCTTATCATTGCTCAATCCATTGGAAATTTGTAAGGTTTTTTAGTACCTTGAAAAGTTCTAAACACTTGTCGCTACTCGTGGACACAAACCTATTCAACAAGGAAATTCTTCTCTTGAGTTGTTAAACCTCCTTTATTGTTTTTGAAGGTTGCATGCCAAAAGCAGCTCATATCTTCTCCAAGTTTGCCATGAATTCTAGTCTTTTAAGCTCAGTTGTAGGCCTGGATAAGTCAAATTGGGCCTCAGGAGCCTAAGTCTAAAATAAACTATCAATGTAAGTAATGCTTCAAGTTTCTTTCTTTTTTTCCCCCTTTGTGATTCATTTGCTAATAGCTTTTATTTAATTATTCATTTTCTCGAATTTTAATTGTAGACTTTACATATCCAATAATAACTATAATAAATGTGCATATAAACTTCCTATCCATCATTTATAACTAGTTGCTATATTCCTTCCATGTACTTTTATTCTACACTATTTATTATTTAAGTGAAGTAGTCTATCTCTAGCATCTTGTTATGTTGGAGCTCGAACTTCAAGTTTCCCATCAACAACGAACAATCTTAATAGACTTATATTTATATGAATTAAACTTTTATAAACTTTATTTTGTGAAACAAAATTTAGTTCCATAAGATGAAAGTGAATTTTCTACTAACAATATTATTTCCTAGTTAGTCAAATATGGACTCAAAGTAGTGCTTTCTTAGGTGTCACTTGTAATTTTATCCACAAATATGAGCATAGGTTAATTTGTCTCACTCATACCTTAAAGTAGTGATGTCACCTTCATTACCAATCATAAGTTTTTAATAGTGATAGGGTATTTTTATTAATTTATTCACTAATTATTTTTTTCTTATATTTCTCATATATTTAATGACTATGCTATTATGTGTGTCCACTTATTAATTACTATTGTGAATTACAAAGATAATTCTTATGCACTTTATATATAATTTCACTCTATATTGTTAATCTTGTAGACCAAATAAATTATTTCTATTACCACATTATATTTCAAAAACCAAATTTCAAGTTATCAATGAATAATTAGCAATACAAGATAAAGCTTCTATAAGCTTCATTTTGAGAAACAAATTTTATATGATCATTTTAATCTATTTTCTTTCTTCTTTTTTTTTTTGGTGATGTCATAAAATTTAAACTAAAACAAAGATTTTCAATTAAAACCCTAGATTAGCAACCGGAAGACCTAAGGTGTCACAATTTTATTTCCTCTGAATACTTAATTTTTAATGAATAATTTTTTTCATTTTTAGCTTTAGGTTTTCCAAAACTTATGCAGTTTGAGCATACAAAGGGTTCTAAATATTTTTTAATGAAAATGGAGACATAATACATATTAGATACCCATTAATTCAACTAATCGGGGATCGATTAAAGTTTGGTGCATTAATAATAGCTATTATAATAATAAATTTATTATATCATTTTTTAATTGTTATTATTGATATATGCATTATTGATGTTTGGTCTGCTAGGTTCAGTACAAACGTAAAAAGTATTACCAACTATATTTACATATCCTAAGCAGTTTTTCGAATTGAGTAATTCGTAAGGCTTTTAGATAAAATGTATACATGATATAATAAGAACAAGCATGTCTCACCACTGTCTTCGACGACTGTTACACCGGCATATATGAAAGATTCAAGAGTAAATTGTGAGGATCTTTCTTGAGAGCTTTTGAAATTTTATGAATTTTTACTTTTTTCTTAAATTCGACACCTATATCGCTTGAAAAGCTGGCATGGTATATGACGTCTAAAATAGACTGTTTTGGTGCTTAAATGTAAATAATTTATTATTATTTAATTAACTAAAGTTTGTAAAAAAAATAGAATATTAAAAAATTAATAAAAAGGAAAAATCATAATAATATAGAAAAGGGAAAATAGAATTTAAAAAAAAAGTTTATAGTCATTACCAATCACATAATGATAAGGTACGTAAGCGCTAACTTAAAAAAAAAGTATGAATTTGTATAATTTTAAAAGTTTTTAAGAAAAAATTGTATAATTTATTCGAGATTTAAACTAATGAATGTAATAAAAAAATTAATAAGGTAAACAAAGCACATGCTTACGGCATCTTTTGTTATTTGCTATAGCAAAAATATCCAGGTAGGTACCAAAAAGATCTCCAACATGACTGGGACACCTTGCATGCGACTAGATCAAAGTCGTATGGTGCTTTTGTACTATAACAATTTGCAAACTCGCATGTCAACGTATATTAAATTCCAACATTAATCTTACAACTATATGTCTCTATCGTCCAAATGTGTCTGCCAGTTAAAATGTCTTGTCAGTCTGTATTATATATCGTCCGTCTATTATTTACTTTCCAGATCGTATTGCGATTAATTTATTAAATGGCAGCTTATCTTAATGACTCTTCTTATAATCTAGAAAAATGATATTTTATACAGTAAAGTGAAAAAATTTTACACTAATTAATTTTTTAACTGTTAAAGATCATTATTTTATTGTAATCAAAGGTCTTTAATTGTGTGAAAAAATATATCAATAGTTTCATCAAAATTATCAATAAATTTAAAAAATTGTCCATAACTTTTTTTTACTGTACTTGGCTTTATTTTTGCTATATTTAAGAAGATTTTATTGTAATAGGAGAAATAACTATATGTTATAGTGACTACACCATAAAATTTCTCAACAAAATAGTATTTTATATGGTAAACTTTTTAATATAAATTCACTTATCAACTTTTTTTCTTTTTTATTAAATTCATATATATCTAATAAATATTTTTCAATGTGATAAATGCAAAGTTACCAACGTTTATTATGATTTGATAAAATGGTATTCTATCTAGTAAGATTCGTAATTTTTTTATACAAGAATTGCTTCAAATTTTCGAAATAATGACTTGTTCTAATAATTTCAAGTAAAATGCACTAGAACTTTTATTTATTTATTTATTTATTTTGGTATTCACTAAAAGGATATTGGTTTTAAGGGGGGAAATTGTTGGCAGGTTAAAAGCCTATCTTTCATCACTTAAGGAAACAAGCAGCAAAAAAAATTACCACATGGCTTTGCCGCTTATACCTTGCTCCATTTTGGGTTTAGCAACGGAAAATTGTTGCATCCTACGTGGCATGCGATAATTTTCACTGCTAAGTTAATTTTTTAATTTCAATTTTTTAATTATAATAAATATATATATTTGTATTAAACAATCTATTTAATTTTTTATGCAATGTTTTTAAATAATTATTGCAATTACTTATCTATAATAACAATACAAAAATGAAAATTTAATATTTCAGTTAATTAAGCAATAACTAAATAAACATAAGAATGAATTTAAATAAAATGTGAAACCGTCAAATCAAATTCATAGTACAAAATATAAAGTGTAAGTACAAAATAAACATAATCGAGTGGAAAAAAAAAAAAAACAAAGAGTGGGAAAAAGTTAGGGAAAAACAACTAAAATAATGTTATTTTTAAAAAATAATTGCGAAATAGGGTGCTCAATAAAAAATTCATAAAATAGGTGGTGAAATCGCATATCTAAAACGCACATTCAATTAAGCCAAAATTAGCCCAATTGAAGGCATTGATCATGTTTATAACTTCGGTACATTTGTACTAAATGCACGTTCTGAACTCGTGCCTTTAATACAATTCGAAAATTTATTTTTTAATAATTTTTATATCAATTTTTATAATTTTTAAACTTATGAAAATTATTTTTTTTTACTGTTATGTAAAATTTTAATTTTTTTTAAGAATTAATTTGAAGAAATTTTTCAATGAAAATAAATTTGATGATTATTTTAAAAATTTGAAAACAATTGTTAAAGAAAATATAAAAGCATAGATATAAAAATAGAAAAATGTAATTTATTAAAAAATATTAATAAATTACAAAATTTCAAATAATAATGTACATGAATCGCAAATATCAATGAATCATGTCATTCCTACTACATTAAAATAAATGAATGAAATGATCTAGGCTCCATCTAATCTACACAATAAAAATAAAAAAAATGAACAGGCAATTATTTGATATCATAAATGTGCAAGGCTAAACTTGGAGTTAATTAATTATGCGTTTAATGATTCAACATTTACCATTATCATGTCGACATAAGCATATTCTTCTATCATGGTCTTCCCCTCGGCAAAGTTCACATATGATCTTATCTAAACACTCCCTAATGTCCATCTCCATGTGGTAACTTTTTCACTTTGGTTTCCCCTTTTTTTGTGCAAGCTTTCCTCTTGGACAGAGTAATGAAAAGTGTACCGACTCCTAATAAAGCTCGTCACCTATTGACAGGAAGTGGGTCCTATATGTGTAGCTAATCTAATGTAGCTATTTACATATCGAGTCTAACGGATGTAGCTACCGTATATGCATGCGAGCATAGGATTTGATGTATTTGTTATTTTTAGCAAGTGCATGTGCAATGAGCAAAGTTAATAGTATGCATCCACCTCCCTCCCTTCAACTTGCTTTCTACACGATGACTGTTAGTAAGCACTTCAAAAATTCTTTCTTATTTACTGTAGTCAATGACCCTAGGGTTGCTAACTCGTGAATTTCATCTGCCTATCATTGCGATGGTATATTTGGTGAAGATTCTATTCTTTGCCACATTCTTAAGTACCTTCAAATGCTTGTTAATGAAATAAACCACACAATTGTAAAAAGTCTTCTTCATCAAAGTAATTATTGATAGCCCCTAAGCTTCTTTCAAGATAGAATTGCAACTTTCCACAATGTTTAAGGTTATATATCGAAAGTGATAGCAATCGTCATGTGTTAGCATCCACTCTCCACTAACACGTCACTAAACCATGCAGAGGCATCATACAGAATTGTCTTAGCCTAGTCCATGAAATAGTTCATTTTTTAAACTTATGCTTGCATCCCCGTGTAGGTGACCAAGTTCTTACATTGCATATTTTTGTTGGCCTGGTTGAAGTTACTTGCAATGTGTCATAGACAAAACTGCCAAATTGTGAATGGAGAGTGCTATCCATTGGCTCAAACTTCGACCATTGACTTGATGTCAAGGTGTCTATCTAATATGGGGCAAGTGGTTTCACAAGCTTCATGGTCGCTAACCATATGTTCTTTCAATTTTCTCAAAAACTAGCCATGTGTTTTAGTCATCTCATCATCCATGAGAGTAATTGCTAGCGAAAGCATGTGGTTGTTGCCATCAATGCCATAAGCAATTAATAACTTGTGTGTGTACTTCTCATACAGAAAAGTGTCATCAATGATAATAACACGTTTAAGCAATCTCCACACTGTAATACACGACCCAAACACCTTAAAAACCTTAACAAGAGTCGACACCTCAAGAGTATTCAATCTTCTCCACTCTAAATCAACTTGTATTCTAGTATTGGTATTTTTTATCGCATTTAGAAGTTTAGGGAGCTCATTATAAGACATGTCCCAATTCCCATACATATACTCAATAACCCATTTCTTACCCTCCCAAACCCATCTCCTAGCTATCATATAACCAAATTCCTATTCCATAGCAGAAGCGAGCTTGACAACCTTTATATCAAGATTGTCCCTAACAAGATTAACAAACTGGCTTACAAGAAGTTTATAATCCAATTATGGGTGATCTTGACTTACCATCAGGTTGATGAATGTGTGTAGACCCTCAAATTTGGTAACTATAAATAAGCCTTCTAACTTCTTCTTATGGGCTCAAAGCTTCCACTTACAACCGACTTCTCTTTTCGAAAATATATTAACCAAAGCAACATATTAGATTCTAAAATAGTGAAGTTATAATAGTTCTTCACATGGTAAACCTTAATAATTTAAATAATATTTGCTTTTGACCTGAATCTCATGCCTTTATTAAACTTGTCACTGTTGCTTGAACTACTAAACATTACATTTTGCTCCTACTCGAAATAGATGTAACTATCATAGTTGCCAACATCGTAAAAGGGAACAAGATCTCTGACTGCCATATAAGGTGGTTCAATCTGCCCTAGCTAATATATTGCTTATGCAAAGTGCCTTAATGCAATTGGACCATCCACTTTAGCCATATCATCTCCTTCATTTTCACTTTCCTCATCTTTCTCCTTAAAACTTTCCTTATAATCAAGACTTTCCTTTTCAACACCCATTCCCACATTAGTGTCCATTGTAGTTTTCACCCCCAAACACACCATGTAGAGATCATGTGTGACTGGTCATTGTAACACTAAAGTAACTACTCTATTTATTTTATCTTCATCATTCAATGATGCCTCTTCTATAGAGGTTAGAACATATGCTTCAAACTCAACATCTCTAAAGGCATTTCTTCCTTATTAGGCAAGGAATGCGTTTGCCTATTTTCTTAAAATGTCTATTGTTCAAAGAGAGCCCCCAATTCTTTAGAAATTCTAACTATTGTATGTTGTGCTCTCCAAATGATTTAGCCAGTTCAATTAGATTTTCAACATCATCATCCTCTCTAATTGCCATCAAGGCTTAAGATGATTGCCACCATGGCAAATAGGATATCTTTAAATTATCTTAACCCTCAATTTAGTTGGATCGACTCCAATACATCGACATATTCTATACATGAATTTGATGTAATTCACATTCTTCTTTATTTTTAACTTCTTAATCGCATCCCTGTCATATTCCAGCCCTCAATTACCACTGATAATATTTCCAAATGTGTAGACCAACAATTTGATATAGTTACTCATTTTTATCCTATCCATAATATAAATAAATTATTAGCTAATAAACAAAAATTGCTCATATCAATTGTTTAACCTTGACAATGCACAACAATGGTCATTTTCTTACCATGCAACCCAAAAAACAAATTATTTTTTTAATTTTAATTTTAAAAACAATCATGAAAAATGTTGGCAATTTTACATAAGAACACAAGAAAGATTAGTTTATAAAAAAAGATTTTCAAAGTTTCTTTTAAAGATTATTCAATTACAAATATTTGTTTTATAACAATATAAATAATACACCAAAATTTTATATTTAAAATTAATATAAAATTTTTTGTTAGCATAATGTTGATCTTGTTTTCATGGTAATGGAAAAAGTATCTACCACAAGCTAAGTATTACAAGATTTATATAAATCATGTCTAACACACTACAAACTAACAACAAGTATTAGTATTTTTTTTAAAAAAAAAAAAAACTTCCACTTTTGGTAAAAATATGTACTAGAATATAGATTAATCGTGTTTTTTTGTTAAATAAATGGTAGATCTCAATAAACTCACACAAATCGTCTTGTTTATGTAGGTTCACAAGCTTTTCTTCTTACAAAAGAGAGAAACATAAAGGGGAAAAGAGAGTTTGCGAAAGGAAAAATATAAATGAATGTGTTATATTTCTGTGTTTGCATTATTATATTGAAGCACCATAGTGTTTATGACTTTGTAAAAATTAATAGGTTTGCAAATGATTTTATAAGTTTGCATGCATGCTTTGATTTTTTTTTTGTTTGCAAATTTTAAGTTTGCAGCACACATGTAGACAATTATTAGATGATGAATGCTTAAAGAAATTATTCAATGATAGGATTAATTGTACGAAGTTGAACAAACTCTAGCTCAACTGAAAGTGTGTTTTTGCTCTGCGACTTCACTACTTATTTTAATAATAATTTTTTTAGGTATTCTATTTCGCAATTATTTTTCAAAAATTATAATATTTTAATGGATTTCTCAAAAAAGTTATGTAGCTGCCTAATACCGTAATAGGCATTCTGATTGATTTATGGGGTAGTGTTAGACGATCATCAGTTGAGCATAACTATGTGGAACTAGCATAAGATAATAATAAAACAACTGCTACTACTATCGTTGCTAGCAATGCTGAGCACCCGAGGTTCTGCAGACAACGCAGGGGAAGCCCCTGGATAAGATACAAGAAATGGCTACTATTGGGATGACTGGCCACCTAGGGGAGTTGTCAATGAGGACAGCGCAAGTCCATGGATAATAAACAGGGGGCGGCTATTATAGGGACTTGTTACTTGGTGAAGTTGTGGATGGGGGAAGGGGACGTCAGGCATTGGAATGGGGAGAAGACTATGTTGGGTCCAATTGCCTGGGAAGGCAATGGAAGCCAGCCATGGCCTTGGGTAGAATGGATAAGAATATGCTCCTGGTGGAGACTAATGTTGTGTTTAGCCTGTTGAGGAGGAATCGGTGGGTAGACATAGATATGCAAGCCATAGATAAAACAACATGAAAGGTAGTTTATATATGCTCTCAAACTCAATATAATCCCATCCTAGCAATCTCTTGCTCGTACCAATTGACACTATTGCTATTGGACCCCGTTGACTAACCCTCGTAGTATGACACTTGCTCAAGTGGGATCAATCCCCATAACCCAACCCGCTAGAGTAAACCTAGCTTGTATCTTAAAATCTCCTCCATGATCATCATGTTGCTCCTATACGTGAGCATTCTCCGATGCTCGCTTCTTTAACATTTTGCCCTACATAGCATATCATATAGGTTAATTATATCAATAATAAAATTTCACAAAACTTAAGGAATGTTATGATTTCGTATCCTTAAATATGCTTCCTCGGCCTCTTCGGATGTATACTGGTCAGTGCATCTATCCCTCCTCTTTTTCTCGTAAATGAATGCATAGGTGGTAGTACCCGTCATTATCTGGAACAAATGAGCAACAATTAGGACCTTTTATTTAATATTGTTCCATACAAAATTAAATGAGAATGAAAACCTACCTTGATGAGCTTGTGAAATGAAAAGGAATACATGCCGGCTATGTGGGAGAACTTCTGCTTACTCCCGTACTACACATTGACACTACGAGAATAATTTTAAGATATTAAGACAGCATATTGCATTCTTATATACAAGGAAAAACACATGATTAAAAAATAGGGGAACCGTTATTAGTATCATTAAAATCACTAAATCCATAATATTATTATATACAGAAAAAGTAGAACTATAAATATCAAATTCAAATAAAAATAATTAAAGTCTAACTCATCACTTTTTCCTGTCCTAAAATCATTTATGATCGAATCAATAACAACCCGCTTTCTAAGTCTTAATTTATCATGTAGTTCTAACAAAACCATTTAACCTAGTATTTAAAGATTGGCATCACTAGGCCATTCTTAAGATAGGAATTAGGCATTTCATATTAATGACTGGAACTTGTACCACCTAACATCAATATATATCAAATATCCATAAAGGCTTCTCACAACACATAGCATAGCAAGCACACTTGACCTTTGGCACAATTATATAATTTAAGTCCAGCAACACGTAACATAGCAAGCATGCTTAACCTATGGCACAATTATATGATTTAAGTCTATGCCAATGGACATTTAGTACCTATAGTATCATCTACCAAAAACCATTTGTGGTCAATTTGGATGATCATTCACCTAGCTTATTTGTTTCTTCCGATCATAGTCATAACTAACACCTACATTATGATTTCAAACCATAGATAGGCTATCACCTAGCCTTTCTATTTACATGTGATAGACACAATTGTATATAGTTTAACATTATAATACACGGATATTTATATTTATATATATATATATATGTCATAAAAATAGAATTATAAAATAAGTAACTAATATAATAAATATAATAAGTGGAACTGTTATAAACAAGCAAGTGGGACAAAGGGTAAAAGTGTCTTTTTATGGATAGACTATAAAGGCAAAACTAACCTAGGGTTTCATCCTTTTGCTTATTGGTTAATTTCTATCTAGAAAACTAAAGAGGGAGAGAGAGAACCCTACAAAGGACCCTGCAAGAAAACCTGAAGCAATCTGGACCCTACAAGAAAACCTAAAGCAATCTAAGAGACATCGCAACACAACAAAAAGGGATTGAATTGAAGAACGGGTTAAACAAGCAAGAAACCAACCAAATTCTAGCTCCAGGTGCGAATCCGAGCCGAGTATACTAAAACCTAACCTTATGTTAGATATGGGTAATATAATGATTAGTTAGATTAGAAAACATAGTAATTAGGATTTAGGATGAATTAGTATAGAAAAATTAGGCTTCGTAGGACCTTACCAAGAGATACACAGCCTCCTACCATAGTCATGTTTCAACTATATAAACCTAAAGAGATACATAACCTCTCAATACAGTTATGTTACTCCTATGTTGAACACAAAAGATATACCAAGAGATACATGAGTTCCCAACATGGTCATGTTACTCCTGTGTTGAACACAATAGATATACCGAGAGATATATGGTCATGTTCTGACCATGTTAAACCCTAAAACCCATCAAAAGATATACGTCCTTTTGATACGGTCGTGTAATAACCATGTTGAGCTACACGGCCTCCAATATAGCCGTGTTAAGTTAAACATAATTTTATTTTATATCTATTTAACTCTTAATTAAACCAATTTCCACGCAACATAGATAATTAGTAAGACCTTAAATAACCTAATAAATTAAGAGAAATTAAGAGGGTTATATTATTTTTATATTAGTACTAAGAATTGATGTATTGATGATCATACGGATTTCGATTTAGCTTAAATTCAAGACAAGACGTGTTTAAGGCTAGGATTTCAAGTACGTGTTTACCTTATTTGCTATATGTGATTGCTAGGTAGCTATTTAATGAATTGTATGTGGAATAATGCAGTGTTAAAGTGTTATATGAATTGATTAATGTATGTTGCTTGTGCTTGGCTTGGCTTAGGAGCCGGTAGTGGCCAATCTCGAGGGGGTACCTCGATGATTGATATGCCATGTTGTTCTTAATGGAACTGTGTATCGAAATGATCTGAGGTAGGTTAAGGTTAGACAGAGCCTACAATGGTAGTTCTAACTAGGATACAATTTTGTATGCTGGGGTCATGAGTACTCTTATGTGGTATGATCCATTTTGAGATTGGTGTGTAAACTTAAATGTAAATGTGTTGTGGATAAATGTTGCATACATACATTTGCTATTATTATGGTGTATCATGCGTATGTGGATGTGATACTCACGTACTAAGTTTAGACTTACCTCCCCCCCCTCCTTTCTTCCTTTTTTTTTTTTTTTCATTGCAAGCGAAAATGACGAACAAGTGGAATATGATGAGAATGGGAACTTGGTAAGACATTACATGGATGAGATGAGAAGAGAACATTATTATTATGTAGAGAAAGAGTGATGAAAATTTCTGAATATTTATAATTTAAAGTTGTATTTGTTAAATTGAAGTTATGGAGATAATTGTTATCTTGATATTTTGCTGTTATTAAATAATGAGATTTGGAATGACTCATCTGAGTGTCATTTATTTGATTGAAGTCATAGTAGTAGGATAATTAATGTAAATGATCAGGTTTTGAAATATTATGAAGTTTTAAAACCTTATAAACATAGTGATCTAATAAAAATAAATAGGAACATCAAAAGCCCGAGTCCTCTTCCTACTTAGCTATCACTCTCAAAAGACCCCCTTAAATATCCTATATGTCAACTAATTCTTCTACACTTGCAACTTAATTTAGCAAGACACTAACCCCTTAGCTTATGAGAAGTAAAGAGAGTACTGAAACAAGAAATTCAAATGATAGCAAATTGTTTTAACTCAATAGGCTCTTTACATTATAGCACATATATAGCTAATAATACAAAACTCTTACCAAGGCTATTTAACTTACTATTTAACTTGACGTTCCTGACGATATCTAAGGCAATTGATCAAGTCAATCTTAGCACATGGTAGTAAGGTACCTTTACACATTCACTCATTAACAAGCCAGGTACTTAACTATAAATTGCCCTCATATGCTTACACATCTTGTTAGTAGTTTTTGAATGCACCTTTCAATTTCTTCAAACAAATGGAGTAACCAGATTCCCATAAGTCACTAATACCTTATTGATTCATCAACCATACCACAAACATATAGGATTGATTTAAAGATCGTACCACAAACTTACTAAATAGAGAATAAGACTTGCTTGATTAAGAAGTTTTTTATTAGTACACAAAAGTCATGAAATCTCATTCCCTCAAAATTTGATCAATAAGTAAAACCATATTTTGATAACACTTATAATAACTCATTCAGTTCTCTACATCTTATTAGTCAAGCTAAGTTCATGATTATTTGGCATAATGCACCAAGGAACTATCAACCAACTTTCATCCAATCATAGATACTGTAGAGTCACAGTTACAAGTCAAAATTTATCAATTAAACTTTAAGGAAATCAATCTCCCGCTTGCCTAACATCTTAACATTGCTAGTATGTTTAGGCTCATTTATCATCTAGAAGCCATACACAAACAACATTGCAACACAAAACCAAAGATATGTTTAAAAATCCTCGTTTAATTCTCACAATAAGTGATTATACATGGTATATTAGCTATTAAGTGAATGGTCTACGTTCTCAGCCATTCACTCCAACACTAATCAAGTCTAGATCTATCAAGGCCAAATAACAATAGAACCTCCAAGATTACTCCGTGTAAACAATATCACCTATTAGTAACTATTTGACTAACAAGATTAAAAATGCCATTCATTTCCAAGCTTATTTTATTAATATTCCAATTGTTAATAAACTTTCTACACATTTGAATACATTGTGTCATGTATCAATTCTTTAACTTTTTGTTGGTAAGCCAATCATCTTCTCACTTATACTCTGATCCATCAACCTTCTCGTATATTGTGATATGGCTAAGGATTTGCCAAATTGTATATCCAATAGTAAATACATTCAATTACTTTTGCAAAACTACCATGACCCCACATAATTATATTCATGTGTACTAGCTCATGTTACATGGAAATCCAACCTTATACTATATGAATTCTAAGTTTTGCAATATTATTAATCGTACTTGCTATACTCAATCATATGATCATAACAATGTCAAAATCCCAACCAAGGCTATCAACATCATGAGATAACTTTGTTACTTTCAATTAATCAATAAGCTTCAACAATTCTACATGGATTCCTTAATTATTTTTAAATAGACCCAGCTAGAATTTAAGGCAACTTCAATTAAAAAATTCATGAAAAAGGCAAAACATGACCATTTTTCAAAATTCTTGATTTGTAACTTTAATATGACCTATTAATGAGCTATGTACAAAAGTTTAAACAAAAACATCAAAATTTAATATTTTCAAATTTTACTATAAAATATGTTATAATAGGGCATGTTATTAAGGACAATTGACCATAATTTTCTACACATATCTAATTTCCAACCCCTCACATAAATTTTCCCTTACTGGGTTCAAAACAAGGTAGCTTAATTCGCCAACTTTCAAGCACTAGCAGTGCCCACCACCACATCAACCAACCTCCCTTAGTTGATCTCCTTCCATTGGTGCAAAACAATGTGTGTGTTGTACATACAAATAGATTATATATATATATATTTGTAAGTGGTAATGCCCATTCAATTTATGGTTTAACTTAACTTAATATTGTTATATAACTAATGGGTTTTTAGATTTGTTATATTTAATAAGACTTACTTTACTAAAACTATTGTTTTTGTTGTAATTTTGATTTTAATCTTTAAACTTGATGATATTAGTATTTATAAAATTTAATTTTATTATCATTACCATTTTTTTCATGTTGAATATGTAAGTATTTTATAAATTTATTTATAACTTTGCAATCAATAAATTGGCCTAACCCATACATGAGACACACGAATTGGATTATAAGTTTAGGTTTTTATATATAATTAATAAACAAATTGTATTACATGTTGAGATTTTTTAAATATAAACCTATTTAAATATAAACAAAAGACACAACACGAAAACACGAATTGTCAACTCTACTATTTATGCACATTTATATTTGTATGTAACCATGACTGCAGTAATAATAATAGTAATATATTAACATTAAACTATAATATGGTATCAATTGCTATGTGCACATGGTAATTACATTGCATGTTCTTATATATATATATATATATATATTAAAGTACACCATAGTTCACTATGTTAAAAGTAAGACTATTAATTTTTTAAAATTTTAATTAATTTAAATTTTTTTTTGTTATTTCCTGTGATCTATTGACACTTTCGATGACATTAAAAATTTCGGCCATAATGGAAATCATTAATCGTATCCTCCTCTGTAGTTTAGAACTTAAGGGCATTACAGAATTCACATATCAATTTTTTCAACAATATTTGATTATATGAATTACAGGATTTTTATTACTTATAATGTTTCTAGCCACTGGTATGTAAAATGATACAAGAAGATAATCATGAAAAAATCACAAGCAAAAAAAAGACACAATATGATATATATAATAAACATTTCTAACCTAGTTCTGGATGAGAGCAATGATGATAACGTCTGTATTTGTGTGATGTGGTAATTTAATACTAAAAGACTTATGATATTTGATCGTAACTCTTGATCTTGAAAATGATGCTTTTATACTTCAATATTTGATAGCCTAGCTGAGAAAAGCTATAAAGTACATATAACTTATAGTTGTCTATGAAAAAAATGAGAAAATCAATAAAAAATTTACTTGTTCCCAACAAATTAAGTAGATCATTTTTACTTTAAAAATAAGTAATAAGTATAATAAGTTAATAATTTCAAGTATGAAAAGTCATTTGTTTTTATTAATAAAAAAGGGAAATTGTATTTATGGAAATATATTTCAAAAAACTATAGAAATTAGAATGCAACAATAGAGTTGTAAATTTACCAAAAACAACACAGAAATATCTTAAAGATTCAAATATCAAAGATTCCTTTCCTTTATTGCAGATCTAATAAATAATAAGATAATAAAAAAGAAACAAACAAATCAATCCATCATGCTAAACCTGCAATAAATAAATCAATCATTGAATCAGACATTATAATCGGTAGCAATGTAATCAACCCCAGTCGCCTTCATTGCTATGTGCAACTACGGGATTTTGACATTAATTTCATACAATAAGCATGGTGGTATATTCAATACAGGACTTTATTCTTCTTTCGCCATTCTATACCATCTTCATTGGATTGGATTGAATGATAACCTGGAAATTGGAGAAATTTTTGGACGAGGCCCAGGCCCGTCCCTGCTTGGTAGAAAGGCTATTCAGGCTCAAAATACTTGTGTTCCCCTTGCATCTCCTAAGTAGCCATTGCATTCGAATATTGGGACGCAGTATACGTCTCGGTAAACCGATTGAGATGAATTAAAGTGTCTTAATACATCTGATAATGTAGTAGCAAATTGCATCTCCTTATCTTGTTCAATCACCTATACTTGTAATTCAATGCACAGTTCTAAGACATTTTGTTGCATCCTAATAGATTATAAGGATACAATGTATCATCTCCATATGATTTATAAGGACACATCTATGTGTCATAAAATATTATGATGCATTTTATCTTAACATATTAAGATGTGTCTTTGTGTCCTAAAGAGTTAATAGACACAACATATTGCCATGATATTAGCTTTAAGAATATATTGCTCATGCATGTGTGTGTGTTTTTTTTCCAAATATTTATTGCAATTTTTAGTCATTTTTCATGAAATTACAAGCCATAGAAACTTGTATTATTCGTATCATATATAGTCAAATAAAACAAAATCAATAAATTTATAAAATAAGGTAATACATCAAATGTTTGCATTAAATGAATCTCTTATACCAAATAAATATGTTTGAGTAATCTAATTTAAGTACATCATAACAATACCATTTAACCGCTCTTAAAAAAGAAATTCAAATAACACTACCAATGAAAAGAAGTTTGTTCTAGATATAGTAGCTAAGGCATGATCTATATATCTCCAATTTACCCTAAGAATCTTGAAGTCATGTTTTGCCTCGTCAATCTTCTTCTTTATTCAATAAAATTTCCAAATAATGAGTCTATGTAATTACATATACATACAGTAGTTCAATATTAAATAAAGTCTAATAAAATAAGCATACCCTATCTAAGGAACAAGCAAGCTTTACACTAGGACCATCTCCTATAAACTTCAAAATGCCAAGAGACTTTGCTCATCTTGTTTTATTGCGACCTGAATATTTACTTCATACCAATTCGGTGGTAGTTATTCTCCTACTGTTGTTGATGGGTTCAGACTAACAATGCTTCCTATAACAACTTTTTCTTCCTTTATCACCCAAGCTTATTACAAAAATAAAAATAAAAATAAAAACACAAAATCTCCTACCTACAAATTAAATTTTGGATATAATAATCAACAACATAAACAAGAAAGGTATATATTGTTACTAATAAAGGAAAAAAATGTCTTTATTATTTATTATTGACAAAACAATTTATAATATAAAAAACCCCCAAAATAATAAACAAGATCAATGAAAATAAAAAGAAAAATTTTGAAATTAATTAAGAAGGATTTAAAAAGTTAGAAAATCAATTTTATCAAAAAGGGTCTTTTACCCTTAAAATTAGTTTTATTGAATTTGAACCCAAAATTTCATAAGCCCTAAATATAGTTCCATGACCATGAATAGGTGAAAGCAATGAGTTAACTTTCAATTGTAATCAATGGGTAGAATTGAGGAAAAATAAAATAATAATTAGGTTAAATTGGAAGACACATGTCATCATTAGGTTAAATCTACTAAGCCCCTGTGGTTCCCATTATTTTATCCCCTTAAACCTTAGCAAACCAACAACCCCACCCCCTCTTTAATACTCCTCTTACTAACCAAAAACAACAACCACCTCCTCTCTGCTCATAAGCTTAATACCTAAACCCTTCATCTAGCTTAAAACTTAGCTTATCTAACTACTAATTCTAGTTGTTTTCTTATGAGTTTTAGGTCAAAAATCAAGTGGAAATCCAAGCTAAAGAGGGGCTCTTGTTCACGAAATACTAACCTTGAAGGTAAGTAAAGTATGGTTTGATCCAAGTAAACTTAAGCTTGTTAAATGCGGATCTAAGTAGGATTTGATGTCCTATGCAAAAGAAAATCAATTGAGAGTCAAGAACACACACTTTTGGAACCTTATTTGGGATGGAATTAGGAGGCTTTATGGATTAAGTTAGATCTCCAATAAGTGGTTGATTTGATGACTAAAGATGATTAGAAATTATTGAATGTGATGATTTAGTGATTTCTTGAATGTTGATAGTATAAGGCATTATATCTATGTTGATCACCACTAACATTGTTGTGTTTTTGGTGTATTTTGATGTTTAGGTTATAGATTAATGTTGTGACAAGTTAAATGTCATGTTGGGTGTTAGATTTGACAATAGAATTCAAGTTTGATGAATGTAATTGGAGAAATGTGTATATGCTATTGATGCCGCCACTATTAAGGAAGAATCAGGATTTGCTTTTTATGATAAATCTGATTTTAATGTTTAAATATGATGATTTGACGATTAAAGTATGAGTATGTGCGTTTTTGAAGGATTTAGGTGATTAATTTGATGTATACGGTATTTTAGAAGTTGGAAATGATGATATGTTTAAATAAGAGGATGAACAAGTTGTTTTAGTTGCTATATTATGATTTTTTCCCACCATCTTAACATGTTTTCAAAGTGTCTAATTTGATAAAAATTGAAGTTATATGATGGATGTTGAGTTTAGAAAATTTTAGGGATGATTTATGTTCAATTGGAGAAATGTATGATCTTGAAAGTATGATTTTCTTACATGATTTGATAATATACTTAATTTTGAAAAAATTGTAATGTATTATCTTTATTTTCAGTTAATTTTGGTGGAATTATGAGTAATCAATGAATAAGAGTTAGATTAGATACAAAATGAGGCCTAGAAGTGAAAATAAATTGAAATTAGACTAAAAGGAATGCAATTAGAAGTTTAGGGCGTGCTCTGTAATTTTTGCTCTGTTTTGGAAGTGTTTTGGACTTAAAATGAAAAGTAAATGATGTATTGGACTCTGAAAAAAAATAGAAGCATGTGGGCTTTGGTTTGGAATGATTTGGATCTAAATTTGACAAGATATGGACTTGTAAAGTTAATAATTTGTAACTTCATGCAATCTAGCAATCCAAAGGCTCTAAAATGAATTAAATAAGGCTTTTTATATTAAAATGAACTATGGAAGTGATAAGGAATCAAATGGCATTGGTTTTACTTAAATTAAGCTTAAAATGAATAAGTTATAACTCTATCAAATTAAGGTTTTTAAAAATAGTGAATTTGAATTAATTATTAGTTGGCTTAATTAACTCAGTCCGAAGCCAACTTAATCCAAGTAGATCCAATCCAAGTCAACCCAACCATATAGGCTCAAAGACCACCCTTTTACCTTCCCATTGGGTGGCTCATATAATTAAACATAATTGGATAAAAAGGCTTAATTAACTTAACTATTCTAATTGGACCAAAATAGGAATTGCCTTAATAATATAAACTTAAATAACCAATAAGCACAAAATCCATAATCTAATTGGGCACATTCCCTTCTAAGACTTATACCCTAAATGAGCCTTTTCCACGATAAATAACTTAGACTATGCCTTAAACCATTTCTAAACCTAAATTAAATTAAATAACTAAAATAAACTAAATTTAGACCTAATAGAGTAAAAGGACTCGGCCCAAGATCCAAAAACTTACTTAGACCCATTAACCTCTAGGCTTTATACCTTAAATTGGCCCTAACAAATAAATCAAATGTAAGTGGGCCTTAAACCTATCAAGATCTTAAATTAACTAAAGGTTTAAAATGAAATTAAAATAGGATTTAATAAATTAATTGGATCTTTTACCTGAAAAATAAGACTAATTAAATATAATAGGCCTAAGTTAATTAAAATAGATTAAAGTAATCTAATTAGACTTAAAATGGACTTAATATTTATAACTAGACTTAACTAATTCAATTAAGGCTAGTGGACCTAGCTAGTGGGTCTAATTCTAAATAGAATTAAGGCTACTATTCTTAAAGGGCCCAATACTTTAATTGAGCTTTAGACACAACCACACTTAAAACTTAAATAATTTATTAGGTTTAAATAAATAAATCTTAAATGGTTCAAGGTAAAATTAGTTAAAAGCTAATTGAGATTATATAACCTTAATTGGGCTCATAACTAATATGGGCTTTAAGTAACCTAAACTAACCTTAGAATGGAATTCAATCACATTGAATAATCAAATGACTTAAGTTTTCTCTTTTGATACATAAAATCAATTCAATCAACTCAATGGAATTCAGGCTACAATTTGGAAATCATCGATGCTTTCAAGTACATAGTAATATGCATGTTGCTTGCTAAGTTAGAAAATTAAAACCGAACTAATAATTAAACTCAATTAAGTATCTGTTTATTGCTTGTGCTTGGTTATTTGAGGTAGTAAGCAATAAACCTTGAATCAAAACTACGGCTATGGTTATAGCCCTAGAAATGACACAATAGTTAAGTGCTTAAGCCATCAAGTGATGACTTAATGAGTAGATGATAAGTGAAATCATGTTAGATAACAAGCATTATAAGCAAATAGAAGGTATATCGACCATAGTCCAAGGATATAAGTCTCGACGAAGTATATGATATAACTAGACTGTAATTAGTGAAACACCATAAAGATTAGGTCACTTAGACGAGACTACTTTGATTTAGTCTCACTTTTAGCTTCAGTGACATAAAGTTTGGCTACTCCTACCAACCCCTAATGTCCATTGTAGAACAAATCCTAGGTCTTCGATCATGATGTTTGGAGTCATAAGTGCTTTTATTCTAGTTGCTTGAATAAGATAATTAAATGAATTGTTTGATTGTCAACTCTAGTGTATAGGCTTATATAACATCCTTATGTGTGTATGCATTATTATATACTAGGCCCTTGTGGCTGCTTACTCCTCTTTTCTTTTTTAAGCAAGGACTATCATGATCCCTTATATGATTCGATAAGGTTTAGCTCCGAGGAGGAGTACAAGGACAAGTGCAAGGATATAAACTACATAGGCTACAACTACTTTTGAGTTTATCTGTTTGGACTTAGTTTTTATGTTTGGTTTGTACTTAGACTTTATCAAGAGCTACTTGTGACTCTATAGCCTGTTTCTATTGGTTTGTATTTTGTTGAGCTCCTTAACCTCTAAGACTTAGTCAATCCTTTATGTTCATGCACGCATTTTCCTAATAAACAAACAAACATTTTCAAAATTCCAATGATTCACCGATTTTTTTTTTTTAAATTCTAATTAATAATTTCATGATCCTAAAATGGGTTTACAAACCAATATAGTAACTATAGCCTTACATATTCTACTTAAGTAGGTTATGTAATAAATTATCTTTGTTATAATGATTAGGGGCATGACATAATACATGGTAACTTCTAGATAGGATAGGTTTTAGATATAAATTGTCTAGAACCTATTCCCATAAGATAGAGTACGGATATGAAATCTTTTTACCTTATACCCATCTTGAAACTTATACTATAAAATATACAAGATATAGGTTCTAAAATACCTTATACCTACCTCATAAAAAATTATTAAATAATTAATAACTAAATAAGAAATCATAACATTATATTTTTTACTAATAAATGTTTTAGTCAAATGAAAAATAAAGCAGCCTAGACCCATAAATTAAAAACTTAAATAGTTAAACTAATATCACCTCTCACACTTTATGTTTTCCATTTTTTTCCCTTTATTCTTCTCCATTTTCCTCTCAACTTTATGTTTTTCATTTTTCCCCCTTTTTTGTTATTTGCTTAATAAAATTACATAAACTTGAAATAATGAAGAGAATAGAATTTACAAAAAAGATCAGATTTGGTAACATTTAAACATAGAAAAAGAGTTATATTTGGTAATGCTTAAACACCACCTATATGAGCCAATTAGTATTATTTAAACATAATAAAAATGTAAATACAAAATCTTATCCAATGCTATAAAATATCACATTTACAGTTGTTCAAACTTCACCATAGTTGCTAACAAAAAAACCAAACTTCACCATAGTTACTAGCAAAATATCTAAACTTCTCCATAGTTACTAACAAAATAGACTATTTCATAAGCTCCTCTATTCTCCATTGTCATTATCATCATCATGACTAGGTGGCATTGAGGAAGGAATAAACTCACCATCAATTGTAGATCCTGTTACAAAATGTGTAAAACTTTAAACACATTTATATAACCATACAATGAATAAGACAATGTTATTTAATGAATTATCTAAATTGGAAAATAAGTTTGGACAAAACCTTTTTACTACTTGAAAGAGATTATTTAACTACAAAAATATTATAATCAAATCATAAAGCTATTATAACGAAAATTGGATCTAACTACAATGATGCTACTAAGAACAACATCTCTTTTGTTCCATCGAGTATGCTTGAAGTATGCCTACCTCTAACACGAGCTTATACATAGCATGAACTTTTGTTCCATGGAGTAAACTCTTAGTTCTTATGACATCATAGAGGATAAAACTGATAAAGAAGAATTAGACAACCATTATCAAATTTTCTCTAAAAAAGCATCTCTTTAAAGAAAGGAAATTCCCATCTTTCGTTGTTTTTAAGCAACCAATATTGGTAATTGTTGTTTATTGTCCTAAATTTAAACAAAATTATTGTGATAATTGATAGTAGTGGGAGAAAGACTAACCATTTTCATGGACATGTACCCAAGGGTTCCCATAAACTTGCTTGAAGTGCTTTAGCACACCTTGTAGTCCCTAAGGACTTACAAGATACTGCAATGAGTCAAACTTTAATACATGGTATAAAAAGCAAATAGAGGTACAGTGATTAAATTAGAAGTTTTACCTCGAGAGAAGAATTACCTGCATTTGAAATTTCCAAAGATGAATAGGTTAACTTAGAGTTAGTCTAGTCTTAAATAAGTGACTGTGTTCTAGGCATGCTACAATTCTTAAGCATCAACCATTACATGTAGCTTTAGTAGGTTTAATCACATACATGCAAGCTTTGTAGCCATATCAACACTTAAGTCCCTTACATCCTTGTTGATGCTTTTAGTATCATCCTTCACTGGTATAGCAAAGTAGTAATTGAGCCTTAGGAAGTCATAAGAACCCCTCATTTTTTTTTTTTCAAGTGAAGTGAACATAGGAATTCATAGTCCAGCATTCTTTTTCATGATGTCAAGATAATCCCAAAAAACTAAGGGATTAGCAAATCTGAAATGAAGTGAGCTTAATCATGGGGATTATACATCAAAGGTTACAATCTATCGACCAATAGATATACAATCATACAAACTTTGAATTAGCATATTGTCAAGCTAAATTGTAAATTGGAGAAGAAATCTTGAGTTTAAACCTTTGCAAACGCATTTCATCCCAATTTAATTAGATGATATACTTGATGGGTTCAATCATCACACAACCTAAAAATTAAGTTGGCTAATTAATATATATAAAAGCACATATCATATTTACAAACTTAAGATTTCAAATAAATTAGTTGTGAAGTGAAATTCATAATAATCTTTCTTGAAATTCCATTGCATATGCTTTCAAATGAAATTTCAAAGCATAAGGAAAGCTGAATGCAGACATGGTAGAAGGAAAGCTTATCATTATTATATACCATACCAATGATAGATAGTGCTTTTCAAGTTTATAAAATCCTACCAGAATTTAAAGTCTAAATGCAATTTATTCCTTACCAGCCAATAAAGAATTTGTTTGCCCTTTGAGTTGTAGCAATATCTTAACTTGAGTTTGAAGAAGGATAGGACTAGAAGGCTAAGAGGTTTAGCCTTATGTATCCTTTTTGGTGACACTGCAATAAACATAGGTTGGTGTCAACAAAGTGGTATATATCTTAAGAAGAAACAAATTGTTTTTTATGTAAGGAGGTTTAAAACAATGCATATGAGCATACTGTAACCTAATAAAATGACACTTTTAGTAGAGAAATGGTGGTTTGATTTATATAAAGGAAACAAGCTTCTTTAGATTAAAACAAGTTTGCAGGAGATGAAATTCAATCATGTTGAGATTGAGAAGTTGATAATATAAGAAGATTGTCATACCTGATACTTTGCCTTATAGAGTTATGTAATTGATGCATGTGCTAATAAGATATTATGAGCTACTATGTATGGTTCAGTGGAAGAATTGCCCCTAGAGTAGTTGAATCCAAATGGAAATGATCACCTCTGAGGTAGCACCAATCTATAGTCATAATCAAATATTGCAAACAAATTGGCTTCATTGAAGGTTCTCCAATATTTAACTCCATCACCAAATAATTTGAAGCATTGAAGTCTTTCCTAAAATGGCACATAGAAAATTCTTCAACTACAGTACTTGTGCTTAGGGGGGGGGGGGGGGGGGGGGGTGGTGGAAATCAAAATCAAAAAGAAAAAGGAAAGATGAAATTAATAGAATTTCTTACACAATCTCTCGACTTAGAAATCCTCCATAGGCATCTTCAAGTGCTAATGGTATATCAAAATGGTGTAATGTCACATGAGGTTGAATACTTGCTTGATTATTAAGAATTTTCAATATTCAAGAAGAAAAACATAGCTATGTTAGCCAAGTATTTGTCATATAGCTTTCACCTTTTGGACTGATAGAGCCTCTCCATCAATAGATCATAGACACAATAGGGAATTGATTAAAAGCCTTCAGTATCATCAAAGTAATTGTGATTAGCCTTTTATCTTGTTAGCATGTTTTAGCATGATTTGAGGATATTTGTACCAACAATATAGGATTATTTATGGTAGGATAATATCTTGCCATAATTATAGGATATTTTGTTAGCATATGTTAGCATGATTTGAGGATATTCATACCATAATTATAAGATTGTTTATAGGATATTTCTTTGCTTATTTATGTAACTCTTGTATATATATATATATATAAGAGACCTTCTTTGTACACAAAATATAGAAAAATATATTATCCCTTTTTATTATGGTATCAAAGCCTTGAATTACTATTTGTATTCTTTGAAATTTGTTTCTGTTTTTTTTTTCCTTTCTGATATTTGACATCTATCTCGTGTCATACAGTTTTTTTTTTTCATTCTGTTGCCAACAACTCCTTCATCATGGACAAATATGATGTTATCAAGCTAATAACATCCATGTTGACTAGGTCAAATCATAATCTTTGGGTCTAGGCTATGAAAAGCTTTCTTATTGATCATAAACTTTAGTGAATTGTTACCGATGATATCATTAAACCAAAAAAAGAGGAAGCAAAAACTAATTCCAAATTTACTGATTGTCTTGAAGATTGGGATAGCAAAAATCATCAGACTATCACTTAGATTCGTAATACATCTGTTCTATCTATTCATATTCAATTTACTGAGTATGAAACAACCAAGGAAACATGAGATTTCTTGGCAAATCGATATCGTACTATTGGTCATGCTCATTATTATCAATTATAGACTACTTTTCATCATCTAAAACAAGTATTTGGGCAATCGGATTAATGAATTTCTTACACAAATTCAACCAATTTGGACTCAGTTATCTCAAGCTTGAATCAATGAAGATCATCTCCATCTCATTCAAGTTCTTATGGCTCTTCACCCTGAATATGAAGCTAATCGAGCATCCTTGCTCCATCAAAATCCACTTCCCACACTAGATAATACTATTCAAGGAATTATCTTTGAAGAAACTTGCCTTGGCTTGGACAAAACTATGCATTCTAAAATTGCTCTTGCTACTTCTTATTTCGATTTGCCGCTCAAAAATTAGGAAACCAGTCTTGTAAAAAAATGTAATAAGACTGGGCATTCCTTTGCTAGTTGCCCTACTGTGGAATGTAGATATTGTCATGGTATTGGATATATTCTTGAAAATTGTCCTACTCGACCTCCTCAATCAAAACATGGTTCTTCCAAGCCAAAGAATGACTTAAAGCCTGGATCTTCGTCTATTGTAGTTGTCAATACTGAGGGTTTTACTGCTATTACGTTAAGTGATCTTGAGGCTCTTTTCAAGCAAGTTCTCTATTCTCATTGCTCTTCCTCCAATACTGTGTCTATCATCTTAGGTAATTCTTCTTGGCTATTTGACTCCATATGTTGCAATAATATGACCTTTGACACTGAGACTTTATCAAATTCAACCTCTATTCCCAATTTGAAAACTATTAATACTGCTAATGGGACCACAATGAATATCACTCATATTGGCTATGCTTCTACACCATACCTTAATCTTCCCAATACCTATTATGTCCCAAATTTGACCTTAAATCTTATATCTATTGGCTAACTATGTGAAAGTGGACTATACGTTAATTTTTCTCCTTTTAATTGCCAGGTTTAAGATCCATAAATGAGTTAGATTTTTAGGAAGGGTAGCAGAGTGGGTAGATTTTTTGAATTCTCATCTCTTCATATTCCTCATCAATTTGTGTTTGCTACTACAACCACTTCTTCCACTACCTATCAATGGCATCTTCGTCTTGGTCACGATTACACCAGTAAACTTCAACCTTTAATTTCTTATGGTCCATTAGGAAATACTAAGTTTGATTCTTTTTGTTGCTTACATTTTCAACTTAGAAAAAAACTAACTTTCTCTTTTACTTAAAATACTTTTGTATCAAACATTCCTTTGGGGCTTATTCATTTTGATATTTAGGGTCTATCTCTTGTTACTTTTGTGAATGGTTATAGATATTTTGTTTTATTTATTGATAATTATTCTTGTTTCACTTAGTATAAATTATCACAACTTTATATTAAGTTTGCCACTATGATAAAAACTCAGTTCTCTTAAACTATTAAAATCCTCTAAACTGATAATACCATGGAGTATAAAGATTCTTCTTTGGTTTATTTTCTTAGTCAATAAGGTACCACCATTCAACATTCTTGTCCTCACACTTCTCAGCAAAATGGGCAAGCTAAGCGTAAGCATCATCACATCCTTGATTCTGTTTGTGCTTTTCTTCTTTTTGCCTCTTGTCCTAAAAAATATTGGGGTGAAGTAGCTTTTAATGCTATCTATGCTATTAACCATCTTCCTACTTTACTACTTTAGAATCTCTCCCCTTTTGAATGCTTGTTTGGTAAGATTCCTGATTACACAGTCTTGAAACCCTTTAGAAGTGCTTATTTTGTTCTTTTACATCCTCACAAACATACCAAACTAGAGCCTCATGCTCGATTATGTTTGTTATAATATGTTATAATTTCTAAATTGTAATTATAGTTTCTAGATTTATATTTTCTATATTGTAATTAATATAATGTTAGGTAGAAGTAAGCAGGAGATTTTGTATCTCTATATATATTGTCCTTGTATTATTAGTAAAAATACACAATAACTTATCAAAGTTACATGGTATTAGAGCAATCTAACTATAGGAAATTTTTTTTGAAGAAAACATTTTTTAGGGTTTAGACTTAGCTACCTAATGAGTAGCGTTTGTGTCCTATACGCACCCTGAAGAGTGTTTACATTTCTTTTTTCTCACCGCCCCTCCTGGAGGAAAGATTGCTGGCCGATGAACTTCACCAACCAACTCCGGTGACCAACGGATTGGTGCATGAGGCTCATGTGCCACATAAACCTTTTGCCACTTGTCCTTGTTTTTTGTGCGTGGAGGCGCATGTGACCTTCGTTTATCCACATGTTCTTGTTGGGTCTTCATGGAACGATATTCTTCATTCCAATCTCTCCATTTCAAAAATCATCTTGGGACATGTGCTCCTTGTTAAGGTTAAGGTTTCTAGTTTGGGTTTTATCATTGCTGGGGTGTTTTTTTGTTTTTTTTTTTTTTGAAAACTTAGATAAACTGGTTGAGGTGTTTTCTCTAGTTAGAGTTAGCATTTCTGCTTTGGTTTAATCTTCTAGTGTTGTTTGGTGCTATTGGTGTTTGTTGTGTGAATTGCTAGATGGTTGAGAATAAATCACATATCATAGATATGGTGATAGAAATAAAAATCCGATAAGACCTATCATTAGGGCAAGAACTGAAGGGTTTCAAATCTTGGCGTTGAGGGCCCATTTTGAGCAGATCGACCCCGGAATTATTTATATATTAACCTCTTTTCTATTATTCTTATATTGTATTTTCCAACAGGCACACTTATCATATTCTATAGGGCAATGGACAAACTCCCTCAGACTCAGCTTGTGGGTTATCCATGGACCGACCTGAACCGACGATGAGTTGAGCCGATAGATCCTATAGAAGACCGGCATCATGAAGACCATTTATTTTATATATTTCTTCTTTTATGAACTATTTAGTTGTATTTTGGTTTTGGGACACTTTTATTTCCTTGTAATTTTCATTTAGGGTTAGCCACCTTAAAAGTGGCAAACTTGTAATTTTGAGCACTTTTTAACCTTAGGAGAAGCAAGTATAAATACTTTCTTAAGAGAGGGTTTGGGAGGCTTATTTTTGTAGATTAAACACTAAATTTCACGTGAGAATTAGGGTTCTTTCCTTGGTTCCAAACTCTTATCAATTTCAACCCAAGAATTGGAATTGTGGCGAGTGCAATGAAGGCGAATTGTGAGTCATATCAATTCAATTTTGTTGTATGTTCATTTCTTCTCTAGTGAGTCATATCTAGGGTAGATTTGGATCTTTCTTGGATCTAATTGTGGTTCTATTTTTCACAAACATCAATCTTATAAGATTGATTGTTTCATTGAACACTTGGATTTCATATTTCCTTGTTATTGTTAGCATGAACTAGTGATTGAAAGGGAAAGTGGATTTCATTGGTTTATTGCTTCCTTTTGATATGATTTTATGTGAACTTCATCTTCTCTTGTGGTTATTTGGTTAATATTATCATTATATATTACAATTGAATCATTTGAACAACAATTTCCATCAAAATCTACAAGGTGTTCACGTGAAATTGCCCTTTTGTGGATCCGATTTTTCCTTGACTTGAGATTGTTTTTCTTAAGTCTTTTGATTGTGCTTCTAAGTGGATTTAGGCACATCATATGGTTCCAGTGAGAACTAAAATAATAGAATATAAACTTAATGAAGACAATTTTATTGCTTAGAGCAAAACTGTACAAATATATTTACGAAGCATTGAGAAAGATGATCATCTCACTAATGATCCACCATTAGATGATATTAGACAGGCATGGCTACGAGATGATGCTCGTATAGTTTTGCATCTTAGAAACTCCATTGATAATGAGATCATTAATTTTGTTGATCATTGTGAGTATGTTAAGGAACTTATGGAATATTTGGAGTTCATATATTTTAGGAAAGGGAATATTTCCCGTATCTATGATGTGTGTAAAAGTTTCTACCGTGCTGAGCAACATGATCAGTCTCTTACCACATATCTGATGAATTTTAAGAAGATATATGAGGAATTAAATGTGTTACTTCCTTTTAGCCTTGATGTAAGAGTTTAATATACTTAAAGGGAGCAGATGGCAGTTATGCGTTTTTTAGCCTGTCTTCATCCAGAGTATGAGTCTATTAACTCTAAAAATTCTCTCGAGTCCCAAAGTCTCCTCTCTTCAGGAAACTTTTAAACGAATCATTCGCACAGAAAAGCATATAGCTATCACCTCATCTCACAATGTTAGTGCTCTGGTTGGTCAAAAGTACAGGTCAAAATTCCACCAATAGGAGAGGGGGAGATCATATTTGAAGTCAAGAAACAGGGGAAGTTATTTGCTATTACTGTCATGAGCCAAGGCATACAAAGCGTACTTGTAAGAAATTGCAAAATCATGGTTAGAAGAAGTAGTCGATACTCATTGCCTCCACTGACTCCACATCAAGTTCGTCTTCTAAAAAGACAATAACAATTTTTGATGATGAATATGCCAAATTCTCTCAGTATCAAGAGGTATTGAAGGCTTCATCACATCATACATTTGCGATTGCTGAATCGGGTAAATCAACTCAGTGTCTTCTTTCCTCATCATCTAAGTGGTTCATTGATTCTGGGGCCACAGATCACATGACAGGTAACCTTCATCTCTTCTCCACTTACCGACCATACACCTCTCTTACAAATGTCACTTTAATAGATGGTTCTAAGTCATTTGTCCATGGATTTGGCACTATTAATCCAACTCCTTTGATTTCCTTATCGTCTATGTTAAGTTTACCATAGTTTTCCTTTAACTTACTATTAGTAAGTCAACTTACTCATGCATTGAATTATTGTATCTCATTTTATCATGATCATTGTTTGTTTCAGGATCTTATGATGAAGAAGATTACTGGTAAAGGACATGAATTGGATGGTCTCTATATATTGGATACATAAGTGTCGAGGTCTGTTGCATGTTCAAGTGTCTTAACACCTTTCCAAGCTCATTGTCGACTTGGTCACCCTTCTTTATCTATGTTAAAGACCATTTATCCACAATTTAATAATTTTTTTACCTTAGATTGTGAATCTTGTCATTTTGCTAAACACCACCATTTGTCTAGTTTACCTAGAATCAATAAAAGGGCTAGTTTACCTTTTAAGTTAGTTCATTCCGATGTATGGGGTCCATGCCCAGTTGTAACTAAGGCTGGTTTCAGTATTTTGTTACCTTTGTGGATGATTATTCTCGTATGACTTGGCTTTATCTCATGAAAAATCACTTAGAGGTGTTTTCACATTTTTCTACCTTTTGTGCTGAAATAAAAACACAATTCATTGTCTCAGTACATACATTAAGAAGTGATAATGCCAAAGAATATTTCTCTCACTCATTTCAGTCATATATGCTCCAAAATGGTATCCTTCATTAATCTTCTTGTATGGATACACCTTCTCAAAATAAAGTAGCTGAAAGAAAAAACAGACATCTTCTTGAGACTGCACGAGCACTTCTATTTCAGATGCATGTTTCTAAACAATTTTGGGCTAATGCAGTCTCCACTACTTGTTTTTTTGATTAATCGTCTCTCTTCATCTATTCTACAAGGTGAAACTCCTTATATAGTATTGTTTCCTACGAAGTCATTATTTCCTATTGAACCTAAGATATTTAGTAATACTTGTTTTGTTCGTGATGTCTGTCCCTAAGTTACTAAACTTGATCCTAAATCTCTCAAATGTATTTTTTTGGGATATTCTCGGGTTCAAAAAGGATATTGGTGTTTTTGTCCTCATCTTGATAAATATCTTGTCTCAATTGATATCACTTTTGTAGAAAACATACCATATTTTTCATCCATTGAAACTCTAAAACAAGGAGAGGATGGTGATTTGTTACTTTTTCATATTACTTATAAGTCTCTAGGTACCTTACCATCTCCTCCACCATCACAACCTCCAATTCAGTATGTATATTCTTGATGACAAGTTCCTCTTGCTTCATGTCCTGCATCAGTCTCTTCTTCCTTAATTGATCTGACTACAAGTGATCTTATCTTTCTATAGTACTCCGTAAAGGTAAATGTCAATGTACTTAGCCAATTTCTTCTTGTGTATCTTATGATCACTTGTCATCATCATCTTCCTCATTTATGGCACCCCTTAACACCATGACCATTCTAAAGTCTCTTCATATTGCACTCTGACATCTTGGTTGGCGAGATGCTATGATTGATGAGATGAATGCCGTAGTTACAAATCACACTTGGGATCTAGTGGACTTACCTATAGGAAAGAAGGTAATTGGTTGTAAATGGGTATATGTAATCAAGGTTAATCCTGATGGAACAGTAGCTTGGCTAAAAGCTCATCTTGTAGTAAGGGGATATGCTCAAACCTATGGTGTGGATTATTTAGATATATTTTCTCCTGTGGCTAAGTTAACTGTTATTCGCCTATTTATCTCTATTGCTATTTCTAATTCTTAGCCTTTATATCAATTGGATATAAAAAATGGCTTTTTACTTGGCGACTTGCTAGAGGAAGTTTATATAGAGCAACCACCAGGATTTGTTGCTCAAGGGGAGTCAGGTAAAGTGTGTCACTCGTGGAATTCATTATATGGACTAAAACAGAGTCCTTGAGCTTGGTTTGGGAAATTCAGTCAAGTAGTTGAGAGTTTTGGTCTATGAAAGAGTAGATCAGATCATTTGGTATTCTTTAAGTATTCTGAAACCTGTATAATTATCCTCATTGTATATGTTAATGATATTATCATTATAGAAAATGATAGCGTTGGCATTACCTCTCTCAAATCATTCCTTTACACTCAATTTCATATTAAGGATTTAAGGTAACTGAAGTATTTCTTAGGAGTTGAGTTAACAAGAAGTAAGAAAGGCATTTTCTTATATTAGCAAAAATATATACTTGACTTATTAATTGAGACAGGTAAATTGGGAGCTAAGCTATGTAATACACCTATGACTCCTAATATGCAACTTACAAAAGAAGGGGAATCATTCAAGGATCCAGAGAGGTACAGACGTCTAGTTAGGAAGTTAAACTATCTTACAATAACTCGTCCTGATATTGCATACCCAGTTAGTATTATAAGTCAGTTCATATCTTCTCATATAGTGGATCATTGGGCAACTTTAAATAAGATTTTGTGTTATCTAAAGGGTGCTCCTGGACATGGTTTAGTACATGAAAATCACAAACATAATCGTATTGAGTGTTTTTCGGATGCTGATTGGGTAGGATCTAAAATAGACAGAAGATCCATCACTGGGTATTGTGTGTTTGTTGGAGTAAATCTAGTCACTTGGAAAAACAAGACACAACACACAGTATCTTGCTCAAGTGTAGAGGCAGAATATAGAGCTATGGCATAATAAACAAGTGAAATAATGTGGATTCATAAGCTCTTGACTAAAGTTGGATTTAAAGTGCCTATACCTGCCCAGTTATGGTGTAATAATTGGGCAGCCCTTTACATTGCATCTAACCCTATGTTTCATGAGCGAACCAAACATATTGAAATTGATTGTCATTCCATCCGTGAGAAGATACAACAAAATTTGATTTCTATAGGACATGTCAGAACTGGAGAACAGTTAGTAAATATCTTCACCAAAGCTTTGAATAGTGTTAGAATTGATGATATATGTAACAAGTTGGGCATGATCAATATCTATACTCCAACTTGAGGGGGAGTATTATAATATGTTATAGTTTCTAGATTGTAATTATAGTTTATAATATCTAGATTGTAATTATAGTTTCTAGAATTATATTTTCTAGGTTGTAATTAATATAATGTTAGATAGAAGTAAATAGAAGATTTTGTATCTCTATATATGTTGTCCTTGTATCATTAGTAAAAATACACAATTACTTATCAAAGTTACAATGTTGTTTTCTAGGATATGGGACAAAACATAAAGGATATAGGTGTTAGTGATGGGAATCAAACCAATGCAACAATAGGATCCATTACTTGAGTAAAGAGCTAAAGGATTATAGAACTTAACATTGAGAATCCTCTTTAAGCAAATGGAACCGGAAGACATTCACATAGTATCTTCATTTACTTTATATGATTGTTTTGTATTTAATCAGGTACACTTATCAGTATTATAGAAGGACGACCAAACTAATTAGCACATGGATTAGAGAAGGGTTAACGGTCCATTTGTTGAACTGAAATGAACCATAGAGAGTCGGCCATGTACTATGCTATTTTCTTTATTTTCTTATGCTTGTTTTTCCATATTTAAGGACTACTATAAATACTTGTAAGGGGGACAACAAAAAGACACTTTTTTCTTATTTTAAAGAGAGCATCACGTGAAAGAAAAGGAAATTTCTCTCTCTCTTTTTTATACACTCTTATCAATTCTTCTAGGGTTGTGGCGAGTGGAGGTTTGAATTATTGTGTGTAAAATCAACAATTGCAAGTTGTTTCCTCATTCTACTAGCGAGTAATATCTAGTAAGAATTTTGAATTTCATTTTTATTCTTGTTCTATGGAAATGATGGTTCCATGTTTAAAAAGGGGATCTATGCTATTTTGAAAACAAATGTTCAATTATTTCATCAATTAGGATTGTTTGATTACAATTGAAGTGGCATATCATCGTTTTTGGTATGAAAGCTATGGTAGAGAAGGGGAATTGCACATGGGAGTCTTGATTTTGAATTGGGGATTTAGGGTTTATGTTGTACATTTGAGCAATTAGTTATTGTGTGAATTGAAATTGAGACATTGTTTGAATTGTGCTGTGTCTACCTTAGTCATTGCAAGTTGAAGTTGAAGAAAGTATTCTTTAGGGTTATTGTCGTGGGTCTTACTTTGGATGATTAGGAGATTACTACAATTGATTTCATAAGTGTGTAATTGTGTAGTAATTGTGCATTAAATTGCTTTGGATGCACTATTGACTTGAGTTTTGAAGAAATTATGCTATAGAGGGTGTGTTGTGCCATTAGTGTGTGTGTGTTGTGCCGTGAGTGTGTATGTTGTGCCGTGAGGGTGTGTTGTGCCGTGGGTGTATGTTGTGCCACAAGTGTGTGTGTTGTACTATAAAGTGTGTGTTGTGTCATGAAGAGTGTATTTGAGGTTAGAGAAATTTGTGTTGTGGAGGTGTGATTGTAAAAAAAAAAAAAAGGTAAAAAAGGGGATTTTTCAAAGCTTAATTCAACAACCATGTCGAATGATAGTGTGAATGGAGAAATTGGTAATGAAGCCAATAGTCAGGTTGTAGGAAGAGGTTAGGACGCCATGCTACAGGTGGAAGAAGAACTTTAGAAGAATATTTGCAGGATCTTTCTACTATTATTGCTACTTTAGCAACATAGGTTGACCAGATGACATTGCCACAACCACCAGTGGAAAATCTACAGGGACCACCACCTTAAGTAGCCTATAATGATGCATGTAGGGAATGAGCAGTAGGAGGAAATAGGGGCAGGCGACTGGGAGGAAATTATCATGCTTTTAAGGAGGAAAGGGATGATAACTTAGGGGATACATTTTATCCAAATCATGAGTTCAAGCTACCTAGAGGTCTAGAATATGTGAAATTGCAGATGCCTTCATTTGTTAGAAGGAGATTTGTAGAAGAATATCTTGATTGGGAAGATAAGGTAGAAGGACTCTTTGAATGTAATGAGATTAATGACCAGACTCGAGTTTGTCTGGCAGCAGTTGAGTTTACGGGGTATGTCGCCTTGTGGTGGAAGAACCTTGTGGTTAATAGGAGAAGAGATGGTGATGTTGAGATTTGTACTTGGCAAGAAATGAAAAGAGTTCTGAGGAAGAGGTTTATTCCAGGACATTACAGATAGGAATTGTTTGTGCATCTGCAAACATCAAGACAAGGAGGTAAAATAGTAGAAGAGTATATCCAGGAATTTGGGGCACTAATGATTTGATGTGGAGTAGTTGAACCTCTTAAACAGACTATGGCACAATTTGTGTCCGGTCTAAAATATGAAATTGCCTACATAGTAGAGTTACAGTGATATGACTCCCTTGATGAGGCATTCATTTAGCTTTGAAAGTGGAGAGACAAAGATGTTCCAACCTTTATAGAGTAGCGAGTAACAGGTATGGATCCACTACTAAACTATATGGGTCAAATAGTCAATAGGGTGAAACAAGGGGAATTGATAAGATTTTGGAAGTAAATGCATTTGTTACCAATATTGGAAGGGAGAAGGAAATTTCTAAAAAGGGGAAAGCAATTGCTGGGGCAGACATTAGGTAAATAGTGCCTGGATCATTAGGTAGGAAGAATCGTCAAATCCAATGCTTCAAATGTTTAGGCTTTGGACACTTGGTTGCTCAATGTCCTAACAAAAGGGTAATGACTACTATGGAGGTAGAAAGTAAGGATGGTAATGAAGAGATACTTGAGCTAAATGATTTGTCAACAGTGCTAAGGGAGTATTATGATGATCTAGATGCTGAGGTACATGAAGACAAGGGAAATGATAAATATCTAGCTATTAACGCGTTGCGTAGGGTAACGACTACATCTCCAGATGTTTAAGATGTATAGAGGAAAAACCTATTCCATACTCTTTATAGGGTTAAAGGTAATCTTTGTGCTCTTCTTATTGATAGTGGTAGTTGTACAAATGTAGTAATTGCTGTACTAGTAAATAGATTGTAACTAGTCACTATTCCACATCTTAATCCCTATTTTGTACTGGTTAAGTGAACAAGATACTTTGTATATCACTTAAAGGGCTAAGGTTCCAATCAGCATAGGGGAAAAATACCAGGATGAAATTATTTGTGATGTTCTTCTTATGTGGGCATCACATATACTACTGAGTAGACCTTGGTTATTTGACAGGAGGTGCTACATGATGGGTTTAGAAATACCTATGGGTTTCAAAAGGATGGTAAACAGGTTGTTTAACTCCTATGTCACCAACTGAGGTACACGAATTCTAGGAACAAATCAATAAAACTACCGGAAAGAAGTCTTTATTATTGGGTTAGAAGGAACTAGAAGACAACTTAAGTAAAGTGAAACAATCATAGGAAATTTAGAAGCTTTATCAAAAGAGTTTTGAACATCTCAAGAAGACTCCAAGGCAATCATGACTTCAAGGCAACAAACATATGCAAACCAAGGTTTTTAGTTTAGGAGACTTTAAAAAATTCTCATCTATAATAAATGACCCATTAGATTTGAGGGCAAATGTTCCACAGGCTTAAGGAGATGATGGGAATCAAACTAATGCAATAAGATCCATTACCCGAGCAAAGAGCTAAAGGACTACAAAACTTAACATTGAGAGTCCTCTTTGAGCAAATGGAACCCAAAGACATTCACATAGTGTCTTTATTTACTTCATATGATTGTTTTGTATTTAATCAGGTACATTTATCGGTATTATAGAAGGACGACCAAATTAATTAGCACATGGTTTGGAGAAGGGTTAACAGTCCATTTGTTGAACCAAAATGAGCCATAGAGAGTCGTCCATGTACTATGCTATTTTCTTTATTTTCTTATGCTTGTTTTTCCATATTTAGGGATTACTATAAATACTTGTAAGGGGGACAACAAAAAGACACTTTTGTCTTATTTTGAAGAGAGCATCACATGAAAGAAAGGGAAATTTCTCTCTTTTTCTTTATATACTCTTATCAATTCTTCTAGGGTTGTGGTGAGTGGAGGCTTAAATTGTTGTGTGTAAAATCAACAATTGCAAGTTATTTCCTTATTCTACTAGTGAGTAATATCTTGTAAGAATTTGGAATTTCATTTTTATTCTTGTTTTATGGAAATTAGGGTTCCACGTTTAAAAAGGGGGTCTATGCTATTTTGAAAACAATTGTTCAATTGTTTCATCAATTAGGATTCTTTGAATACAGTTAGAGTGCTATATCAGTTAGGATCCCACCTCTCAAAGATCACATGTTTCTCGGCATGTTACTTTTTGGGAAAACACCACGTTTTCTTCTCTCGTAAAATTTCATCAATTAGATACCCCATCATCCTTATTCTTTAATGACCCTAATGTTAAGTTATTTCCTACTTTTGATCTCAATCATTCTAATAATCTCAATGATAATTCTTCCACTTCTGAATCCACTCTAACTGAAACTACTCCAGTTACTGCTCCTACAACTACCTCTCATAGCATACCCATTCAACGGTCTACTAAGGTAAGAGAAACTCCTCATCATCTTGTTGATTATCATTATTATTTTGCTATTTAAACCATCGGAGCCTCACTCTTATCGTGAAGCAAGTATAGACCCTCTTTAGCAGCGATCTATAAATGAATAACTTCATGCTCTAAAGAAAACTCATATATGGGATTTGGTTGATCTTCTTCCTAGTAAGACCCCTATTGATGCAAATGGGTCTACAAAATTAAAACTCAATCTAATGGTTCTATTGAGCATTAAAAAGCTCATTTGGTCACTAAAGGATACAATCAAGAGTATAGCATAGACTATGAACAAACTTTTGTGCTTGTGGCACGATTAACCTTTATGCATAGTCTACTAACTATTGCTGTTATGCGAAAATGGAAACTTCTACAAATGGATGTTAAAAATACATTTTTGAATGGAGACTTATAAGAAGAGGTTTATATACACCCTCTTCCTAGCTTTTTCCACCTTACTCACAAAGTTTGTCAACTTTGTCAAGCATTATATGGCTTGAAACTAGCACCCAGAGCCTGGTTTGCTAAATTTAGTTATACCATTACTCAGTTTGGTTTTGTCCCAAGTCCTCATGATTCTGCTTTATTCATTTGCTGCACTAATCATGGTCTCGTTCTACTTCTTCTCTATGTTGATGATATGATCATAACAGGTGATGGTATCTCATGCATTTCAAAGTTACAACAAAATCTAAGCAAACATTTTGAAATGAAAAATCTAGGTCCACTTAGTTACTTTCTTGGTCTTGAAGTTTTCCATAACTCAACTAGTTATTATCTTTCTCAAGCTAAGTATGCTTTTGATTTGATTTCTCAAGGAGCAATTATGGATAGCAAGACTGCATCCACTCCTCTGGAACTTAATGTTAAACTTACTCCTTTAGATGGTACTCTTCTCGAGAATCCAACTTTATTTTACCAACTAATAGGAAGTCTTGTTTATCTTACTATTACGTGGCTAGATATTGCCTATGCAATGCATTTGGTTAGTCAATTCATGATGGCTCCTCGCACTACACATTTTGCTGTTGTTATACGTATTCTTTGCTATGTTAAGGGAACTCTTTTCCATGGTCTTCATTTTTCAACTCAATCATTTTTTTTATACTAACTAGTTTCTCAAATGCTAATTTGGTGGGTGATCCAAATTCTTGGCATGGTAATAAGCAAACTTTCATTTCCAAATCTAGCAAAGAATTTCAGTATTGTGCTCTTGCTAATGTAACATTCGAATTACTTTAGCCTCGTTGGTTACTAGCAAACATGGAAATCCTACATTTTGGAGCCACAATACTTCATTGTGATAATAGAAGTGCTGTGCAGATTGCTCATAATGATGTCTTCCATGAGCTCACTAAATACATTGAGATTGATTGTATAATAGGAATCAAAATCCTACAAGTAGTATTAGTGTAGGTATGATGAATATGCTAAGGAAAATGATTTGAGTAAATTGGGATTACCTTAATTTGATGAAAATTCTTAAAGTAAAGTACCTAAAACATAGAAAATAAGTTAGGTTAGTAACTTCCTTAAGGGGGGTCTAAAGATAGCTCAACCTTCTTGGAAGTTACTCACCTTAGATTTAGAAATTGGTGGTCTAAAACTATGATTATCTTTAAGGATGCAAGTGGGGTTATTTTTTCGTGAAATTTTCTAATCTTATTGGGCAATATGAGATGTGTTTGGTGGAAATTTGGTGGAAAATTTTTAGAGGAAATGGGCAGCAAATGGTGGGTGAACTATGGGGTTGTTTGTAAGGGTAAATTTGCTTTTTACCTCCCTTTTTATACTAGTTAAGTTTTGTTGTTTTGCAAATTAATTTGGGTTCTGATTTGGAAAACTTAAGGGGATATGATTAGGTAGTTTTTAAGGTTATAGTTGGCCTAAGGTCTCATAGGATAAGTTAGGGTAGTGATTGCATAAGATAAGATAAGGTTGAGGTGGCAAAATCATGTGGAGTTGACAAAATCAATATAGGTTGGACAATTTTGGTACCTCCTAGGTTGTTTCTTTGATTGATTTTTTTTAATTTTTAGTTAACCTCTTTAACTTGGTCATGAAAAATTTTGGGCTAATTTTGATTAGGTTAGGATTAGGTAAGATGGTTTCAAACATGGGGTGAAACAAGATTAAGTAAGAAGGTGTTTTTAGGAGATGAGATTTGTGTGTAATTTTTCTTTTATTTAGAAGACTTTAAAACACAAATTTTTGTATGATATATCTAGGTTATTTACCCATTTTAATCAATTCAATTTATGATATTTTAGATTGAATTAAATTAGATAGCAAAAGGGTGAATTGAATGGTGTCAAGCTAGATGGGTTTTCAATGCTTCATGTGAAAAAGGGCTTTTTATTTTTTTTTTGAGGAATCATCTTTTTGAATTTGCCATGTTCTTTTACTGCGAAATAAAGGTATATCTAAGTTATAATAAGGTAAAATTTGGGAAAGATTTATTAACTATAGGAAAAGATAGATTAAAATAAGTAAACCTTGGCAAAAACTAGAAAAATCATATGTTTTATTGGGACCCGATTTTCATATGTTCACTTTTAAATTATTTTGTGTCTTTTTCTTAGGTTAGACAAGATAAAATAGGATAGGATTGAGATAAGATCAAGTGTAATAAATGAGGATCTTGATAAGATAAGATAAGGTAAGAGGAGAAGTTTGACTTCTCTTTTGTGCCATTTTAGAGAAGGGAATGTAGTGGTGGAGTTTTTTCTAGATTTGTTTTCATATTTTTATGTATTATTGAGTAATTAAAGGTGTAATATTGAATTAGAAAAATTTTGGTTAAAATAGATTAAGATTTGGGGGTGGTTTCAAGCTTAATCGCTTAAAAGGCTTTTAGGGTAAGGTTTAAAGGACTTTTGATTTTGATTTGGTTTTATAATTTGGTTTGTTATTAATTCGTATTTGTTTTTGTTAATATATGTTCTAGGCTATTAATCCTCATAATTGAGATTAGATTAGGATAGATTTGGAAGGGATTAGACTCAAGTCAATGCAAGTCTTCTTAAGTCATCTAATTATTTGTCGGAAGTTAACTTTTCATGACCTTTGCTTTAATTAAGTTGACTTAGGTCAACTTATAATATATTGAGTTATCTCTAATTTCTAGCCTAATCTTCATTTGGAGTTATAGGTTAAATGTATTTTCTTATCATAATCTATTCCATAAAGTTTATATTAAATGAAATTTTAGGGATTTACAAATTGTCATTTTGTTCGCCATCATGTTCGTTATGGTACGCTTTGGTTACTCTCTATTAGTTCTACCAATCAAACAACTGAATCGTTACAAAGTCTCATTGTTCTACTCGATTCTATGATCTACTAAGCAAACTCAAGTTGGCATCCACTATCCCACCTTGAATTGGAGGGGGGAGGTTATGGTGGGGTTGTTTGTAGCATGTGTTAGCATGATTTGAGGATATTTGTACTAAGATTATAAGATTGTTTATGGTAAGATAATATTCTGCTATATTGTAGGATATTCTGTTAGCATGTGTTAACATGATTTAAGGTTGTTAGCATGATTTGAGGATATTCGTACCATAATTATAGGATTGTTTATAGGATATTTCTTTCCTTATTTATGCAACTCTTGTATATACATATAGGAGACATTCTTTATATACAGAATATAGAAAAATATATTACCCCTTTTTTTTATCATATCATATTAATCTAAGGTAAACAATATAACATTAAAAGCAAACCAAGTTGCCAGAGGTTCCCCTTTTACTACACAAGTACGCTCTTCCATTAAAATAAAGAAAAGAAATAAAAACCATACTTGACCATAAGATAAATCATCATCAAGTAGCTTGTCAGGATAACACAAATAGAAGTAACATGTAACGCCCTGAAACTCGAGCCATGCTACTGCCCGCCACATGTCCTTATCACACAAGAATATCTTAAGGCTTTGAAACAACTCTAATACATTTTAACGTGTAACTCTTATAATAAAAGCATTCTATACAACCTCAAAATTCAAATAATAACTTGAGCCATACCAAACATCTAATGTAGCGAAAGTCTTTAAATACCGAAAATAACAATTTCAAAAGATATTGCCTATTACAGTTAAACATCATAATTGTCCTAAAACATAATCACCATAATAATAATGTTACTCTTTGTCTTCTTCTCTCTATAGTTCACCTAAACCCAAGTAATCTTCTAGGTTCTCATCTCTCTCAACACCTGCATCTAAAAATGATTGCCTAAAGGGTGAGCTAATGCCTAGTACGTATAACATAAACTTATACACATGAACAAACATAAATGAGTATCACACACATCATGTAGAACTTAAACACAAACAATCATTTCTTAATATAAATTATGTCCACAAGCAAACATTAGGGTATTCATGACCTTTTTAACACACATAACATAATGAAACATGACTTAGTGATGGGAACTACCACTATGGGCCTCACACCCATGTCCACTTAAACACTTAAACTTGGTGATGGGAACTGCCACTATAGGCCCCACACCTAGGTATGCTTAACCACTTAACCTTGGTGATGGGAACTGTCACTATAGGCCTCACACCCATGTCCACTTAACCACTTAAACAACATTGAACCTAGATCATTTCTAAGTACGACTCCACTAAGGACAACATCATATAAAGATCATTAGGTTGCTCTATGGTTCTACCACTACATGTGATGTTCTCAAAACCACTTTGAAGCACAATCAAATGACTCAAGAAAAACACTTCTCAAGTCTCATACAAACCGGTTCAATCAACTAGGAAATTGCGTAGCCCTAATGGATCTTTGATGAAATCCAATGGTTCAAACATTCAATTAACTCCCACTAATGATCAATTTCACTAATCAACAATAAAAACAAGAGAATTACACGTGAAATGGATGAAAAAGACAAGCACAAACACCGTGATCTCAAATCCTTCCAACAATTCCAATTTACGCCATTACAAGATGATTATCCAGGAATCACAATCACCAATAAGTCCAAGAAAGATTCAAATCTACCTTAGATATGACTCACTAGAGAAGAAATAAACAATAACAAAGATGAATCGATATGACTCACAATTCTCCTTTGTCGCACTTGCCGTAATTTCAATTCTTGGGTTGAAATTGATAAGAGAATTTTGGAATTAGGAAACCCTAAGCCCTCTCATGTTAAAGTGAAGTGTATAATATGAAAAAATGGCCTCCTCAAACCCTCTTCTAAGCAAGTATTTATACTTGCTACTCCTAGGGTTAAAAAGTGGTCAAAATTACAAGTTTGCCACTTTTAAGGTGGCAAGTCCTAAATGAAAATTACAAGGAAAATGAAAGTGTCCCAAAACCAAATACAACAAAAAATAGTTCATAAAACAATTACAAAGTACAAAATAACATAAGTCTTCATGAACCAATGCCTCGGAATGGAAAACAATCGCAGCAGGTCTTTGATTGTCTCCCTAAAAACGTTCTGTGTCCATCAAATTTTGTAGGACATATTGGCATCCCATGGAGAATTATCATTATACCTATAAAATTATTCTCAAATATTTATTAGAATAAAAGATATAAAGTAAAATATGAGCGATTTGGATCATCATCCAAATCGAGTTCTAAAAGTGTCGAAGGTGCCGAAAATTTTCCCATCAACAAGCCCTTAAGCCAAGCCAAGCACATATAACATATCACTTAAACATTTAAACCAAATCGTTCACTTAATCAATTTCAACACATATATTAACTTAAGCAAACACAGAACAACACACAAGTTACACGTATCTTGGATCCTAGCCTTAAGCACTTCCCAGTCTTTGACATAACCTAATTGGAAATCTGTACACATTAACATGCTCTTCTTAGTATTCAATTTAAGATCAATATTATTCTTAATTTCCTTAATCCTATTCATTTAATTTCTCTAAGGCTTTACTAGTTATCTAGGTTACGTGGAAATTAGTATAAATTGAAGTTAAACGAACATATAATTATGTTATACTTTATTCAACACGGTCATGTTGGGGATCGTGTTGCTTAACAAAGGCTAAAACACCATCGTGTTAGGGGTTGTGTATATCTCAGTTTAAAACTTAGTTTCAACACAGTTGAAACATGACCGTGTTAGGAGGCCATGTTAACTTTGCTTAACACGGTTGAAACATAACCGTATTGGGTGGTCATATATCTCTTAATGCACATTCCCATTTCAACGCAATCGAAACACGATCGTATTGGGAGGCCGTGTTGCTCTTAACGTAACATAGTCATAATACGACCGTGTTGGGAGGCTGTGTATCTCTTAGTGGACTTTTCCATTTCAATACGGACGAAACACAATCAAGTTAGGAGGTCGTATTGCCCTTAACTTAACACAGTCGAAACACAACCTTGTTAGGAGGCCGGGTATCTCTCGATGCACTTTTCCATTTCAATATGGTCAAAACACGACCGAGTTAGTAGGTTGTATTACCCTTAAAAATCCCCACAAACCCTATTTCTCTTACTTTAGTTCCTCCAAAACCTAATCCTTCCTATTATTAAGCTTAACTAAGTTCCTACTACTTATAATTGTATTTAATTTACAAAGAATTGCATACTTACTTCAACTTCAACAATTCACAAATCCTGGATTGTCGATTCTCCGTTCTCTTACATCCTTTCACGCACCTCGTATTCTGTATGAACAAACGATGCTCATAACTACAAATTCCATAAATCCTAATTTGAAATTTGTATAATGATGTTTACCTTGAGTTCTTACAATTGCTTCTCTCCTTTTTCCTATCATCATCCTAGGTTTCTTGTATGGAGCGTCTATTTTCTATAACTCTGTTCACTGCTCAGAATGACAGAAAAGAGACTCTCATTGTCAACTTATAGTATTTATATGTTCTGTGTGAAATGACCAAATTGCCTCTTAAATTTTTATGAAATTCTATCCTTATCCTTAATTCTTTATAATAATACGTATATTATATAATTAAATAAATAATTAAAATCTTCCAAGTATTACATTCTTCCCCCTTTATAAAAAATTTCATCCTCGAAAGTACCTAATTTTGGAAGAGTTCTACATGCTTTCTCTTCATTTCTTCCTCTAACTCCCATGTCGCTTCCCTTTCTGTTTGGTTTATCCATTACACTTTAACATAAAGGATTGTTTTTTACCTTAGCACCTGTTCCTTAGTGTCCAAAATCCTGATTGGCCTTTCTAAAGACATCAGATTTGGCTGCATATTCAGTGATTCTAAGACTACTATTTGATCTAGGTCGGGTACATACTTCCTCAGCATGGATATGTGGAATATATCATGTATCCCGGCCTAATTTGGTGGAAAAGCTAACCTATAAACCATTGTGCCTATTCTTTCCAAGATCTCAAATGAGCCTATATACCTCGGGTTTAGCTTTCACCTTAACCTGGATTTAATCACTCCCTTTGTTAGAGAAATCCTCAATAATACCTTATCTCCTACTTGGAATTCCAAAGGATGCCTTCTCTTGTCTGCATAGCTCTTTTGTCGAGACTGTGCAGTCTGTATTCTCTACTTGATTAGTTTCACCTTGTCGACCACTTCTTGTACTAACTCCAGCCCCATCATCTGTCTTTCTCCCACTTCATCCTAATGTAGTGCGGATCTGCACCTTCTTCCATAAAGAGCTTCATATGGTGCCATTTGGATGGTTGTTTAGTAACTGTTATTATAGGCAAACTCTACTAGAGGTATATACTCATTCCAATTCCCTCCAAAGTCTAGTGCACATGCCCTAAGCAAATCTTCCAGTATTTGTATAGTCCTTTCAAACTGACCATCTATCTATGGGTGGAATGTTGTATTGAATTGTAGTTTAGTGCCTAATGTCCTGTGTAGGTTGCTCTAGAATCTGCTCACAAACCTTGTGTCTCTATCAAAAGTGATTGTCATTAGCACTCCATGTAGTCTGACTATCTCTATATGTATATTTAAGTCAATTTCTCCAATTTATATCCTACTCTAATAGGTATGAAATGAGCAGACTTGGTCAATCTGTCCACTATAACCCAAACTGCATCTTACTTCTCCCTAGTATTTAGAAGGTTTGTAACAAAATCCATTGTCACATGCTCCCATTTCCACATCGGTATTAAAAGAGCCTGTAATTCTTCAGCTAGTCTCTAGTGTTCTATTATGATCTGCTGGCATGTGAGGTGTTTGGCTACATATTCTGCTATTTCTCTCTTCATGTTCCTCTACCAATAATAGCTCTTCACGTCCTTGTACATTTTAGTACTTCTAGGATATATTGTGTAAGTGGAGTGATCCGCCCCTTTCATTATCTCTCTCTTCAATTCTACATCCCTCGGCACACAGTCTTGTTTTCTACCTCAAGATCCCTTCGGTATCTAAGTTGAATTTTGGTACCCTGCCTTATTCCATTCTACTCTTGAGTTCTTGAATGTCCTTATCTTTCATCTAACCAGATTTAATTCAATCCATTATGGTTGGCAGAATCCTTAAGGTAGCCCTTTTCACACCCACTTCTTATGTTAAGACTTATAGTTCTAATTTATGCATGTCTTCTAATAACTCTTTCTGCGAAGTGATTAGAGTGACTATATTGCCCTATTTCTTTCTATTAAGGGCATCTGCTACCACATTGGCTTTTCCTGGATGGTATTGTATTTCCAGGTCATAATCCTTAATTAACTTCAACCATCTTCTTTATCTCATATTTAGCTCATTTTACGCAAATATGTAGTTCGAGCTTCTGTGGTTAGTGAAGATTTTACACTTTTCTCCATATAAATAATGTTTGCATAGTTTCGAAGCTAGCACTATAACTGCCAATTCTAAGTCATGAGTTAAGTAGTTCTTTTCATATGACTTCAATTGTCGAGATGTATATGCTATTACTTGACCGCGTTGCATCAATACATACCCCAACCCTTTAACTGAGGCAACGCTATACACTGTAAACTCTTCTCCACTCTTGGGCAAAGTCAACATTAGCGCCGTCACCAGTTTCTCTTTAAGCATCTAAAAGCTGACTTCATATCTGTAATCCCATTCGAATTTCACATTCTTCTTTGTCAATTTGGTAAGAGGAGTTTCTATTTTGGAAAACCTTTCTACAAATCTCTTGTAGTAGCCTACTAGACCTAGGAAGCTTCTTACCTCTATAACTACTTTCGGTCTTTGCCAGTCTACTATTGTTCTCACCTTATCTAGGTGCACTGATATACCATCACTGTTAACCACATGACCCAAGAAGACAACATGTTCCAACCAGAATTCACATTCACTGAATTTGGTATACAACTTCTCATCTTGTAATCTACCCAATATTAGTCTCAAGTGTTCTTTATGCTACTCAGTACTTTTAGAGTATATCAATATGTAGTCTATAAAGACGATTACAAATTTATCGAGGAAATCCCTGAATACTCTGTGATGTGCCTAAGCAATTGGATAGCAAACACATCAATCACAAGGCATGAATAACTAACTCCCTCAACAAAATGGCATGTCAAAATCACTTCAAATTGGAATCTAATTCACGAGTTTTGGAACACTAAATGGATGTAAGAACAAACAATTGATAATCTTCAATGGAACAACATGCAAATGAACTAGAATTCAATCTCAAATTGAAATGATCAAATCTGAAATATACAACCCTAATTCACGTGATAAATAAGTAACCAACCAATTATACTTAGATACTACTCACTAAACACAATTTATAAACAACATGAGTAAGATTGATATGACTCACAATCGACTCAAGTTGATTCTCGCCACAATTTCACAAAGAAATTGATAAGAGATCTTTGTATGCAAAGGATGAACCCTCATGACATAAAGTGTTTATTTTTCTCAAAACGTCAAAAGCTCCCTAAAAACCTTAGTTAGTAAGTATTTATACTTGCTTTAATGAGGGTAAAAAATGTACTAAAAATTATAAAGATGCCACTAAGGTGGCCGGTTTTCCAAAGGATAAATTATAAATGCAAAAATAAAAGGTCGGTTCTCATAAGCAACAATTACAAATATAAATGGTCTTCAAGTGGCCGGTTCTTCACTTTAATTGAACAATTTGTGGGCCGTTGGATGTGACTCCAAGAATGTCCCACAAGTTGATCCTTAGTGCATATTATTTGGCTATCTAATAAAATCGATAAATATACCTACTAAAGTGAAAAATAAAACATTATTAGATAAAATTTGGTCATATGTAGATGTTTGGGCTCATGCATCCAAGTCAGGTTTCCCCAATACTGGAACCACAGGGTGGATTCCCATCATCTCCTTGGGCTTCTGAAAGATTTTCCCTCAAATCTATGGGGTTTTCTCTTGGACTGAAACCCAGTGTTTGTGTTTGCTTGTTGGCTGGACTTCTAGAAGAGCTACAGATGTTTCTAATTTGTTCTTGAAAAAAATGCACCTCAGATGGAGACATAGGAGTTAAGACTATTCGTATACCATCCTTTTGAAACATGTAAGTGTTTTTGAACTCATCATGTAATACCTTTCTAACAAATAACTAAGGTTTACCTAACAATAAGTGAAAGGCGCACATAGGAAGCACATCACAAATAATCTCATTACTGTATTTTTCTCCTATACTGATTGACACCTTTGCCCACTATGTAACATGCAAACTACATCAGTCGTCTAACCAATGCAATTTATAAGGGCTAGGATGTAGGCTAGTGGCTAGTTGTAAGTTATCTACTAATATAGCAGATATGACATTAGTGCAACTACCACCATTAATGAAAAGCACACATAGGTTACCTCGAATCCAACAAGTTGTGTAGGACAGGTTCTCCCTTTGTAAGTCTTTGGCATCTAGAGATAAAGTCAAAACCCTGTACAACACATTAATAGGTAAGTAATTTTCACCCTTTTGTCCTCATGTGTCTCAGCGTTCTGATCATCATAGTACTCCTATAAGGCTATAGATAAATCTATAGGCTCGACAGCTTCTTTCTCATCATCTTCTTCAGTGCCCTCCATAACAGTCATTACTCTTTTATTGGGATATTGTGCAACTATATGTCCAAATCCCATGCATTTGAAACTTTCAATTTGGCACATCTTCCCACTAGTTGAACCTGGCACTGTTTGTCTAACATCAGATCTAACTACCTCTTTGCCTTTCCTAGAAAAATCTTTTTCCTTTTCTGTGCTAGAGATAACTCTATCTACAGTCCTGGCACGTTTGCCTACTCCCTTTGGTCCACTCAACTTACCATCACCCCCCATGGGTTTAGTAGTAGTACTATGCCAGTCACTAATGACTCAAAATAGATTGGATCGCTTCTGTCTTTCCTCTTTCAAGGTTAATTGTATAGCCTCATCAAGTGTACTATACCTTTATAGCTCAACAACACAGGATATCTTGTATTTCAACCCAAACACAAAACGTGCTAAGGTTTGCTCAAGAGGTTCTATTAATCCACATCTAATCATTAACGTCTCAAACTCCTAGACATAGCCATCCACTGTTTTGCCTCCTCATCTCAATGTTTGGACATGCATAAAAAGTTCTTGCCTATAATGCTCAGGAATGAACCTTTTTCTTAGAACCCATTTCATGTCTCTTAAGGTGTGTATTTCAAACTCTCCATCCCTTCACCTACTAATCACTAGATTCTTCCACCACAAGGCGGCATAACCTATGAACTCCACAACTGCAAGACAAACCCTACTGTTATCATCAATCTCATAACACTCAAAAAGGTCCTCAACCTTATCCTCCCAATCTAGGTAATCATCTATTGAGCCCTTGCCATCAAATGAAGGCATCTATAGTTTCACATATTCTAATCCCCTAGTCAACTTGAAATCCTTATTCGAGTATGGATTAGCCCCAAAATTATCATCTCTCTCCTCCTTAAGAGAATGATGATTTCCTTCCACTCTCCTTCCCATATTTCCTCCTACTGCTCCCTCCCTTTGAATGTTCTGAGGAGTTACTCTAAGTGGTGGTGCCTGAGTATTTGCCACTGATGGTTGTAGCATCGTCATCCTATCTATCCTTGTTACTAGTGTAGCAACAATAGTGGTAAAGTCCTGAAGCTGTTCCTTTAAAGTTCTACCACCTGCAGTACGATGACCCTGTCCGCCACCAACTTAGCTATTGGCCTTATTGCCAATTCCCTCATTCACACTATCATTCGATATAGTTGTGGAATTGATTTGTTGAATTACCAAGATAATTTAAAGTAATGTAATATACTCCTTTCACTACAACCACACTTCAACCGCTACACAACAATCAAATAACCTACAAAAGTAAACACAAAACTCCACTTAACTTCACACACTTCCACACTTCAATTATGGCAACAACAAGTAGAAGTAACAATTAAACACTTCTCCAAATAGTAGGTTAATGAATTTAACTAAGTAAAGTGTTCAAGTATCAATACATGATAACTCCAACACTTTAATGGTTGCTTTTGAAATTCAAATTTTAACCACTATAACTCCCATTCACTTATGGCACATATACACACTTCCACTCTACGTGCAGCACCCTTCACCATAACACACACAACACAAGACGTTGCAACACCCTTCATAGCACAAACTCATTTCGCCACACACGCAGACCTCAATCACAGTGCAAGCTTTAAACACAACCTACACTTACACTTTACATGCAGCACCCTTCTACAATCCACAAGACACTCACTTCACCACATAATCATGGCACAACAAGTTCAAATGCTACTCTTAATGAAACTTCTCTACAAATGGTAAGAAGTAATTCAAAATTCAAATAGCATTCAATCAATACTACACAATAACTTTCTTCAAACTTAATGAACATGTTTGAATTTCAAATAATTTCCTATTCTCCACGCAAGGCAAATCTGGAAATGCAAATGATAATCCTCAATTTTCGAAACCACAAACAAGTAATTCAATCCTCTTTTATCTCAAAGAATGTATCTCCAACTCTGAGACAAGCACAAAGGAAAACAAACCACCTACTTCCCTTCTCTTCACGGTAAGATCAAGAACAAAAGTGCTACTACAAGATCTCCACTTCCACTTCAACAATTAACAAATATAATGCAACAAAACCTACAATCAACAACTACAATTTCACTTCAACAATTTGAATCAAGAAATCAAATTCAAGAATTCTAAATGTAAAATGAAATTCATGCAATTTCCCTTCTCAAAACCTACGCTCTGATACAAAAAATTATGATGTGCCTAACCAATTAGATAGCAAACACATCAATCACAAGGCATGAACAACCAACTCTCTCAACAAAATAGCATGTCAAAACCACTTCAAATTGGAATCCAATTCACGAGTTTTCGAACACTAAATGGATGTAAAAACAAACAATTGTATAATCTTCAATGGAACAACACGCAAATGAACTAGAATTCAATCTTAAATTGAAATGATTAAATTTGAAATATACAACCCTAATTCACATGATAAATAAGTAACCAACAAATTGTACTTAGATACTACTCACTAAACACAATTTGTAAACAACAAGAGTAAGATTGATATGACTCACAATCCACTCAAGTTGATTCTCACCACAATTTCACAAAGAAATTGATAATAGATCTTTATATGTAAAGGATGAACCCTCACAGCACAAAGTGTTTGTTTTTCTCAAAATGTCAAAAGCTCCCTAAAAACCCTAGTTAGCGAGTATTTATACTTGCTCCAATTAGGGTAAAAAATATACTAAAAATTACAAAGATGTTACTGAGGTGGCAAGTTTTCCAAAGGAAAAATTACAAATGCTAAAATAAAAGGTTAGTTCTCATAAGCAACAATTAAAAATACAAATGATCTTCAAGTGGCCAGTTTTTCACTTTAGTTGAACTATTTGTGAGCTATTGGATGTGACTCTAAGAATGTCCTACAAGTTGATCCTTAGTGCATATTATTTGGCCATCTTGTAAAATCGATATATGTACTTGCTAAAGTGCAAAATAAAACATTATTAGATAAAATTTGGCTATATGTGGATGTTTAGGCTCATGCATCTAAGTCAGGTTTCCCTACTGCTAGAACCGCAAGGTGGATTCCCATCACTCTCTTCATTAAATCCATGAATGCAGCCGATGCATTCGTTAGTTCAAAGGGCATCACTAGAAACTCGTTGTGCCTATATCTAGTCGTGAATGCTATTTTTTGGATGTCTTCTTCTTTGACTCTAAGTTGATGATAACTTGATCTCAAGTCTACTTTAGAGAACACCTAAGCTCCTTACAACTGATCAAATAGACCATCTATCTTGGGAAAAGGATATTTGTTCTTTATGGTAACCGTGTTTAATTCCTTGTAGTCTATATAGAGCCTCATGCTTCTATCTTTCTTCTTCACAAATAGGACTGGTGCACCCTAAGGAGAGACGCTAGGTCTTATAAAACCATTATCTTGTAACTCTTGTAATTGTTTTCTTAGTTCTTCCAATTCCATTAGTGCCATTCTATAGATCGGTTTTAATGTACCAAGTCAATGTTAAATTTTATTTCCCTAGCTAGGGGTAAACCAGGAAGATTTTTTAGGAACACATCAAGAAATTCCCTCACTATTTGTACTTCTTTCATCTTAACTTCTTTACTAGCTTCAATAAATATGGTTGCCAATGCACTTTTTCCCCACATCTCATAGGTAGGCAATTTAGTAGGTCTCTACACTTCTAACTTGTATTCAAAATATCCATCTCTAAGTATATTAAACTATACCACAATGTTGTGGCAATCGATGGTGGCATGATATTTTGATAGCCAGTTGACACCCAAAATAATGTTAAACTCTATCATCTCTAATACTAAGAGGTCTACTACCATCACCTTACCATGTATTTCTATTCTCACTCCTATACATATCCTACATATTCTTCCTCCTACTCCTAAAGGAGTACTAACAGCTAAGTAGTCATCTATATTTTCAACATCCAAAGCACGTGCATAGACACAATTGTTAGACACATAGGACACAAACGCATTAGTATCGAATAGCATATATACATTGTAGGAGTGTATTAGAAGCATACCTGCAATGTTGTCCACATCTAGGACATCCTGGTGCTGTTACTGATGAATGGCAAACACCATAGTAGGAACTCTTTATCTAGGACCTCCTACTTGTGGTCTACCTCCCTGTCTAATGAGGATCATCTAGCACTTAAGAAGACAAAACCGAAATCTCAAGATCCATTACAAGGAATTAGACTAGTTTTAGACCTATAAGCTAAGGAATCACATTACATGAAAGGAGAACCAACACCTATTAATGTGATTCATGTTTCCATGGAAGAATGCAAAGATTTGAAGTCCTAGAATAAGAAATGTTATGTGATGAACCGAAAAGGAAAAAAAGATTTGCGGTTTTGTGTTTATTATGTTTTCAGTATTTTCTTTAGCTTGTAATTTAGAATAATTAGTTACTCTTTTTATTCACATGAGGATAAGGAAGCAAGTTAGATTAGGAAACTAAGGTTTTATATTGTTACATGGACACATTATAAAACTGTGTAAGAGGGGACGACATAATAATCATTGAATGGAAATTTTATAAACACTCTTTTCGTGAAAAGAAAACCCCTTCTTGTTCTTTGCAAAAGAACTCTCCTTTAGAATTCTTCATTCGAATTACTAGAGGAAATCTTGATACGAACCACACCCATGTGTGACGAAACCCTATACCAATACGTTTGGAATTGCAACCCAAGATGCCAAAACAATCAAAGTGGAACCGCGACCCGTTGCCTATAGATGAGGTAAGAACCTTGGTATATTCTGTTGATGCCACAATCAGGATGAAAGACTGATTGATAAGTCGGGTTTGAACACCATAGAAGAAATTCGATAAGTTCAAGAGAAGTTCTTTAGATAACCAAGAGAGGAATTCTCTCAAAATGTGTTATTCAATGTTGTATATATGTTCTATCTGTGTTTTTCTAACCCTAGCAGTGTTTAATAGGGTTTACAGCTCGTAAAACAAAAGCCCAAAATGACATAACATAATAAAGTTGCGGAAAAATAACAAACAGGAAATGTACGCCGGCGACGTAGTGGCCGGCGTAGGATGTACGCCGGGTATATAGGCTGACGGCATAGTAGCCAGTGTAGTCCCTCTGTCGCGCTCCAATTGCAATGCCGGTTCAAAGCCAGCAGCGTTTAAGCCAGCATTGTCAAGGCCGACAGCTTTGATCTCCTATGCTTTGATCTCCTTGAATGACTTGTACAAATGCAAGGTCATTCTCATGGTTGCTCCACTCTTTTCCGGCTTCTTGAATATCCTTTATCAGCCCGTTAAGTGCTTCTTTGAATTGTTTCACTCGAGTTCTTGTGATCGGTCCAGGTGGCACTTCAAGAGGGTTCACATTCGATCTTCTAACTTGACTCCCATCATGGCTTTCATCATTCCCCTCCTCTTGAAAAGGATTTGCCCTCAAATCATCGCCTACATTAAAAGGACTCAGATCAGTAACGTTAAAAGTAGTACTTACTTGATACTCACCTGGCATATCTAACTTGTATGCATTATCGTTGATGCGCTCAAGAATCTGAAATGGTCCATCGCCTCTAGGAAGTAATTTAGATCGACGTTGCACAGGAAACCACTCTTTGCACATGTGAACCCAAACCCAGTCTCCAGGTTCAAAGACAGCTTGTCGACGACCCTTGTTGGCTTGTTTCACATACTGTTCTGTCTTCCGTTCAATGTTGAGCCTTGCCTTCTCATGGAGCTGTTTAACAAATTCTGCTTTCTTCTTACCATCTAAGTTAACATACTCAGAAATAGGAAGAGGCGATAAATCCAAAGGAGTTAGTAGATTAAAACCATACACAATTTCAAAAGGAGTAAACTTAGTAGCAGAATGCATTGTGCGATTATAAGCAAATTCAACATGCAGCAAACAATCCTCCAAACTTTTAATGTTCTTTTTAATGATAGCCCTCAACAAAGTAGATAAGGTTCGATTTACTACTTCAGTTTGATCATCAGTCTGTGGATGACAAGTAGTAGAGAACAATAACTTAGTTCCTAACTTAGCCCATAGGGTCTTCCAGAAGTAGCTCAAGAATTTAACATCCCGATCTGATACGATTGTTCCAGGCATACCATGCAATCTCACAACTTCCCTAAAGAACAAATTAGCAATATGGCAAACATCATTTGTTTTGTGGCAAGGAATGAAATGTGCCATCTTAGAAAACCTATCCACGACTACAAAAATAGAGTCTTGACCATACCTAGACTTAGGTAATCTTAACACAAAATCCATGGAAATGTCTACCCAAGGCTCATGAGAAATTGGAAGTGGGGTATAAAGTCCATGAGGTTGGACTCTAGATTTTGCTTGCTTACAAGTGACACATCGCTCATAAATCCTCTCAACATCTCGTTTCATGTGAGGCCAATAGAAGTGTTCCTACAAAACCCCTAAAGTTTTAGCTACTCCAAAATGCCCCATTAATCCTCCTCCATGAGACTCCCTCATTAATAACTCTCTTAAAGAACAATTGGGATTGCAAAGTTTATTTTTCCTAAACAAGAATCCCTCATGCTTATAAAATTTACCATGACCACTCTTCTCACAGCGCGCATACTCTTTGGAAAAATCTCTATCAGCAGCATACAATTCTTTAATATGCTCAAAACCAAGCAATCTAGAACTAAGAGTAGAGATAAGAGCATACCTTCTAGAAAGTGTATCAGTAACAACATTCTCTTTACCTTGCTTGTAGTGGATGACATTAGGAAATGTTTCGATGAACTCCACCCAACGAGCATGCCTTTTGTTTAGCTTATGTTGTCCCTTCAAGCACTTCAAGGATTCATGATCAGTGTGGATCACAAACTCTTTTGGCCAAAGATAGTGTTACCAAGTCTCCAGCGCTCGAACCAATGCATATAACTCCTTGTCATAAGTAGGGTAGTTCAAGGTTGCCCCACGTAGCTTCTCACTAAAGAATGCAATTGGTCTCTTCTCCTGCATGAGAATTGCTCCAATACCTATTCCTAAAGCATCACACTTAATTTCAAAAGTTTTAGAGAAATCAGGTAAAGCAAGTAGTGGCGCATGAGTCAACTTATTTTTAAGTGTCTGAAAGGACTTCTCTTGTTGCTCTCCCCAACTGAACCCCACATTCTTCTTGATTACTTTAGTAAGTGGTACTGCAATGGTGCTGAAATCCTTCATAAACCTCCTATAAAAGCTCGCTAGTCTATGGAAATTCCGAACATTACTTACATTAGTTTGACTAGGCCATTCTTAAATCGCATGAATCTTCTCTTCATCAACCTGTATTCCCTGTGCACTAACAATAAAACCAAGAAACACAAGTCTGTCTATGCAAAAAGTGCACTTTTTTGAGGTTAGCATATAATTGCTCCTTTCGAAGCACTTCCAAAACAACCCTCAAGTGAATTATATGGTCTTCCAAACTCTTGCTGTAAATGAGGATATCATCAAAATAGACGACCACAAATTTGCCAATAAAAGTCCTCAAAACATAGTTCATAAGTCTCATGAAAGTACTAGGTGCATTAGTTAAACCGAAAGGCATTACTAACCACTCATATAATCCATATTTTGTCTTAAATGCGGTTTTCCATTCATCACCTTCCTTCATTCTAATTTGGTGATATCCACTTTTCAAATCAATTTTGGAAAAGACACTAGACCCATGTAACTCATCTAACATGTCATCTAAGCGAGGAATGGGATCACGATACTTTACCGTGATGTTGTTGATGGCGTAGCAATCAACACACATTCTCCATGACCCATCCTTCTTAGACATCAAAATCACAGTCACTGCACATGGGCTCATGCTTTCTCTTACGTACCCCTTCTCCATCAAGTCATTAACCTGCCTTTGAAGTTCCTTTGTCTCCTCTGGATTACTCCTATAAGTTGGCTTGTTTGGAATAAATGCTCTGAGTACAAGGTCAATCTGGTGCTCAATACCACGAATAGGTAGTAACCCCTTTGGAATCTCCTTAGGGAAGACATCTTCAAAGTCCTGCATAATAGATACAACCACACTAGGCAAAGAGTTAAAAAGTTCATTAGTATTCAAACAAGTTTCCTTAAAAACCAGTAACAACATGGGTTGCTTCATCACTAACTCTCTCCTCACGACACTCGCTCTTGTCACACAACTCTCCTTTTGCAAGGCTGCACTCTCCTTTTTCACTCACCACCAAAGTTGATCCCCCTTCAACTTGGCCTCTCACACTCTTTCCAGCCTTCCTCTCTTTTTCCTTTTGATATTGACTTTTATATTCCTTTTCTTTTTCAATGTCTTTTGCTCTCTCAATCTCCCTCTGTTTTTCACTCACCTTATATTTTGCAAAAGATTGTTGTAGCTGCAACTGATCCTCATACACTTGTTTAGGTGTTAAGGGTTTAAGATTATAGCTTTTGCTATGGTGAACAAGTGTATACTTGTTAGAAAAGCCATCATGAACAACCTTCCTGTCAAACTGCCATGGCCTCCCCAACAACACATGACACGCCTGCATCGGCACTACATCGCATAATACCTCATCCTCATACCTACTGATGCGAAAAGCAATTAAGGCTTGCTTACTCACCTTAGTCTCACCACTATCATTCAGCCACTGCAGTTTATATGGGCTAGGGTGTTTAGTGGTCTTAAGCCCCAACCTCTCAACAATGAAAGTACTCACCACATTAGTGCAACTTCCCCTATAAATGATCAAACTGCAAATATGGTCACCTAGATAACATCTAGTATGAAAGATATTCTCTCATTGCACCTCCTCTTCTTCCTTCACCTGCACATTTAAAGCTCGCTTAACTACTGCCATTAACTTCCCTGCTGCAGGCTCCTCATCATCACTAGCATCCTCCAATGGAGGCATATCATCATCTTCACTATCCCTCTCAATCCCATACTCACCATCATCGCGCAAAATCATAACACGTCTATTCGGATATTGACTAGCAATATAGCCTCTGCCTTGGCATTTGAAACATTTAATGTCACGATTTTTAGGAGTAGAAGAATCAGGTTTACCTTGATTACCAGGAGTAGAACTCACTTGCTCTGCTCTCCTTTTGGCTTGGTGGATAAAGACTTTTCTTCCTTCCTTTAACGGTTAGTCTTCCACGTAAATGAACCAGCACCTTATTGGAACCGTGCAGTACTACTACCTTTCCTCCTATGTTGGTTCTCAACCTTTATAGCCATGTGAGCCATATCTTCCAATTCCACATAATGCTGCAGTTATACCACATTTTGAATCTCTCTATTTAACCCAGCAAGAAACCTCGCCATGGTAGCCTCTCTATCCTCCTCAACATTCGCTCTAATCATAGTAACCTCCATCTCCTTGAAATACTCATCCACACTTCGGCTTCCCTGCTTAAGAGTTTGTAATTTGTTGTGCAATTCACGATAGTAATAAGCAGGAACAAACCGCTTCTTCATCACCCTCTTTATCTCTTCCCAAGACTCAATGGGTGGTTCGCCATTCCTTCTCCTATTCAACTTCAGTTGATCTCACAACACTATGGCATAATCTGAAAACTCAATGGCAGCAAGCTTCCCTTTCTTCCTCCTACTATAATTGTGACAATCAAACACCATCTCTACCTTCTTCTCCTACTCTAAGTATGCCTCGGGATCATTCTTCCTTGGGAAAGGAGGAATTTTTATCTTTATACTACTCAATTGATTATCTTCTCTATTCTTATCTCCTCTATCCTCCCAATCCCTAGTTCCTCTATTCTTACCACCATAACCTCTATTACTCTCGATAGAAGGTTCATCAAATTCATCATCAGAAATTTCATCTCCACCCCTCTGTCCTCTCTTAGAAAAACTCTCCCTTTTACGCCATTGAAAGACGTTTTTAGATTGCTCTAATTTCTGCTCCACTGTTTCATGAATTTGTTCTATTCCCTCCTGAAACATCCTCTTCATCTCACTCCTCAATGCCTCAATCACTAACCTAGCATCAAAGCTCCCCTTCTCACCTTCAGGAGAATGTTGCCTCGACATAGTTCCTGCAATGAAAGTTTAGTACTAACATAAATATGTATAGGATTAAACCTCACGATTCACTCCCTCACGTGTTTCACTTAAAGAATGATATCCCACATTCACTCGTGTATTCTCACAAGCAAGGATGATATCAACTCACTAATCCCTCTTCTCAATTCTCTTGGAACTATTCCAAACTACACCAAACCCTTCCGTAGAATTCAAGAACAACTCTAGGGGCTTGAATTTTCCTTTTTCTTTCTTTTTGTTTTGTCTTTGTTTTCGTTCTTTTGTTCTCTTTTTTTTTGTGACTTTTTTTTTGTAACAAGATTAATAGGATGCACTACACTACTTAAGAAACAATTAACACTATAGACTTGAGTATGAAGCGATGGTAATACGAAACTTGATAGGAACAATTGATATGAACGATTGGAGTTAGGGTTTTGATGTTACCTTTCTCAAACCGAACTGATGTTTAACAAACTTAGGCTTTGATACCAAACTGATATGAACCATGCCTACGTGTGACGAAACCCTGTACCAATATGTTTGGAATTGCAACCCAAGATGCCAAAACAATCAAAGTGGAATCGCGACCCGTTGCCTATAGATGAGGTAAGAACCTTGGTATATTCTGTTGACGCCACAATCGGGATGAAAGACTGATTGATAAGTCAGGTTTGAACACCATGGAAGAAATCTGATAAGTACAAGAGAAGTTCTTTGGAGAACCAAGAGAGGAATTCTCTCAAAATGTGTTATTCAATGTTGTATGTATGTTCTATTTGTGTTTCTCCAACCCTAGCAGCGTTTAATAGGGTTTACAGCTCGTAAAACAAAAGCCCAAAACGACATAACATAATAAAGTTGTGGAAAAATAATAAACAGGCAATGTACACCGACGGCGTAGTAGGTGATGTAGTAGCCGGTGTAGGATGTAAGCCGGGTATATAGGCCGGCGGCGTAGTAACCAGCGTAGTCCCGCTGTCGTGCTCCAATTGCAACGCCGGTTCAAAGCCAGCAGCGTTTAAGCCAACGTTGTCAAGGCCGGCAACTTTGATCTCCTTGAATGACTTGTACAAATCCAAGGTCATTCTCATGGTTGCTCCACTCTTTTCCGACTTCTTGGATATCCTTTATCAGCCCGTTAAGTACTTCCTTGAATCGTTTCGCTCGAGTTCTTGTGATCGGTCCAAGTGGCACTTCAACAGTGTCCACATTCCATCTTCTTGCTTGACTCCTATCATGGCTTTCATCAAATCCCTTAATTGATAACTTAGGTTTTAGTCAACAGGTGTGATTGAGGTTTAGTTCTATGCTACTTGTTCGAGATGATCATCGGGGAATTAATTCAAATAACGTATGTTGGGTTCTAGGTTTAATATACCTAAGGTTCATGCATCATTGTCCTCTCACTAGAGGTCTAGCTACCTATTGAACTGGCCTTACTTGGTTTCTGATTTGTCTTTAAGGACAGTTGACTGTCTTGTGTCCTCTCTAGTTGCATACATGACAAAATATTAAGGGAACTAACCTTTCAGTACAATGTTTGCTAATGTGCCCTTTCTTCCCATAAGAGAAACATGCCCCATCTGGCCATCTACACTCTCTTAACTCATGGGGTCTATAACATCTGGGATATTTAGCATTTGTGTCTACTATAGTGAGTGCCAAAGGCACTTACTTGATCTGGAGAAGAGGGGCTATAGCTCTGGGTGTTCTGCTTTATAGTAAGTGATGTCTTTTACCTATGTCATGCCCCATTCCACTAGAGGCAGGTCTTTTTCCCAAAGTTATTGCTGCTCTATGGCTCCTCTATTCTTCGATGATCTTCTTATTCTGTTCAAGGCACTTCGCTTTGTCTACCATTTCAATAAATGTATTTAGTTGAAAGGCCCCTACTACAAGTTGTAGGTCCAATTCTAATCCTCTTAGAAACCTTCTAGCTTCGGACTTGTGTACGTAAATTTTCAGGAAGGAACTGATACGAACTACGCCCACCTGTGACGAAACCCTATACCAATACATTTGGAATTACAACCCAAGATGCCAAGTAATCGAATTGGAACCGCGACCCGTTGCCTATAGGTGAGGCAAGAACCTTGGTATACTATGTTGACGCCACAATCGGGATGAAAGACCGATTGACAAGTCTGATTTGAATACCACGGAAGAGATCCGATAAGTTCAAGAGAAGTTCTTTGGAGAACCAAGAGAGGAATACTCTCTAAATTATGTTTTTCAATGTTGTATCAAAGTTGTATGTTCTATTTTCCAACCCTAGCAGCTATTAATAGGGTTAACAACTCGTAAGGAAAAAGCCCAAAACGACAAAACATAATAAAGTTGCGGAAAAAATAACAAACAGGCAATGTACGCCGGGTATATACGTCGGCGGCGTAGTGGGCAGCATAGTCCCTCCATCACTCTCTAATTGCAACACTGGCTCAAAGCCGACAGCGTTAAAACGTTAACAGCATCAAAACCGACTGTTTCTCTACCTAAGCTGGCAGCTTTGATCTCCTTTGTTAAAACCTTGAATGACTTGTACAAATGCAAGTTCATTCTCATGGTTGCTCAAATCTTTTCTAGCTTCGTGGATATCCTTTATCAGCCCGTTAAGTGCTTCTTTAAATCGTTTCACTCGAGCTCTTGTGATCGGTCCAAGTGGCACTTCAAGAGGATCCATATTCCACCTTCTAGCTTAGCTGCCATCATGGCTTCCATCAGGAACTAAATGAGGCGATTCAACTCTACCTCATACTCTTCAACTGTTTAATTCCCTTGTTCGTAGTTGTAGTAATCATTCTCCATTCTGTCTTTAGAGCTGTTGGGGAAGTATCTCTGATACAGCTCAAACACCACCTAATTCATGCACTCCCCCACAAGTCTAGGGACCAAAGCCCAACATTTTGCTGCAGTTTCCTTCAGCATGAATGCAGCATAATTCACCTTCCTATCTTCTAGTATCTGGAAGGGAACAAAAGTCTTCTCAATTTCCTATACCCAATCTTCAGCTTTGATTGGGTCATCCACTATAGGGTTAAACTCCTTAGCTACTCTTATGAACTTATCAAAGCTAATGGGTTCGTTAGCATTCTTGTGTTATTGGACATTAAGGGCTTGGTGTTGTTGTGCTAGTAGTCCCACCAGGTGGTTCACAGTATGTAGTAGTTGCACTATTTCTTCAGCCATTTGACCTCTTTCCCCTTATGATTGTAGGTTTTGGGTTTACTCCTCATTAGGGTCATCATGTCTAGCACCCCTTCCAGTTCCCGATCTGGTAATTCTTCGTAGAGGCATTCTGTTTAAGAAAAGACAATCGGATCTACTTATGTTAGTATCATTCAAGATCAGTTTCATAGTGTGTAAGTATATACACATATACCATACACAAGGGGTCTAGTCATATATAAAGCTTAACAGTTAACAGAATATAAGTAAAATAATAATATAAGAAAATTATTACATAATTAAGTAAACGTCCCATATTTTACCCACTCTCTTTATGTCTAACTATCTTATAGATCCAATGCTTAATCCTTTTAAAGTTCATATCTTAGACTCTATTGTTTAAAACTGATGGCTATTAATCTTGACTTAGTTCTAAAGATCATTCCCTAAACTCTTTAGAATCAATAACCTATGCTCTATAGATCAAAACTTAGGTAATAAGGATCATGAACTTATTTTCTATATAGTCTAACTGAAGTCTCAAAAGATCATAAAACCTAGAGTTGTAGCCGTAACGCCCCAAAACCCAGGCTGTGCTACTACCGGCCATGTGTCCTTATCACACAAGAACATGTTAAGGATCTAAAACAACTCTAATACATTTTAACCTATAACTCCTATAATAAAAGCATTTTATATAACCTCAAAATTCAAATAATAACTTGAACCATAGCAAACATCTAATGCAGCAGAAGTCTTTAAATATAAAAAATAACAATTTCAAAACATACTGTCTATTACAATTAAACATCATAATTTTCCTAAAACTTAATCACCATAATAATAATGGCACTCTTCGTCTTCTTCTCTCTATGGTTCACTTAAACCCAAGTCATCTTCTAGGTTCTCATCTCTTTCAACACTTGCATCTAAAAATGATTCCTCGAAGGGTGAGCTAATACCCAATACGTATAACACAAACACATACGCATAAATAAAAAAAAAAAAAAAACAAATATCACACACATCATGTAGAACTTAAACATAGACAATCATTTCTTAATATAAATTATGTCTACAAGCAAACATTAGGGTACTCATGACCCCTTTAACACACTTAACACATTGGAGCATGGCTTGGTAATGGGAACTACCACTATGGGTCCCACACACATGATCCCTTAATCCTTAAACTTAGTGATGGAAATTGCCACTAGGAGCCCCACACGCATGTACACTTAAACCTGGTGATGGGAACAGCCACTACGGACCCCATACTCATGTTCACTTAAACACTTAAACTTAGTGATGGGAATAGCCACTAGTGGCGACATTTAGCTTAGATTGTAGTTTCCATAATTTCTAAAACATTTTCATTCTTAAACCTACTTCTAGGCATCATTCAACATCACTATGATGAGAGATTGAAGCTTACTTTGGTGTAGTTGAAATTTCCCCAAAATAAAATGAGTGCCACCCCTCTTACCACTTCAAAAAATGTATCCCTAAAATTTTCAAGTTCCTATGATTGGAATTTTTGTTAACACTTAAACTTAGGATTACAATGCTTAAATCTCTACTAAATCAAGTAAAATCCTGCTTACCCACAAGTCCTTCTCCATGCCACAAGCTTGGGCCTCCTTAAGACTTTTCTTCTTCTTGAGTTGAACCTAAAACCACCATTAAAGCCTTAGTTAGTAACTAGAATGGAAAGAAAGTTAGGGTTTTGAAGTAGGGTTTTAGGGTTTAGAGAGGATTTTTTATTTTTTTTTTCTCACCTTAGACAAAATGTGCGAGGAGAAATGAGGGGGCCTGATTTGCTGCGAAGGGTTTGGGGGCTTTACATGGTTTAGGCTTTAGGGTTTAAGGAAAAATAGGGAGGGGACCACAAGGCTTTAAGCTAATCTACCCTTATATGACAAGTGTCTTTACTTTTGGGCATTTTTTTATATCTTTGTTCACTTTATTCCCACTTTTTTTTTTTCTTCTTTTCAGCTGAAAGTATTTGACTTTATTCCTAAGTTTAGTGTAGAAATTCAAAATATTGTAGGTATCCTTTGACAAAATCAAATCTACGGACAATTTTGTCATTTTACTTAGTTGTCCTTCGAATTCAGATTTTTTTTTTTCAGTTGTCTTGAAATATTTTGTAATTAATTTTATTTACCTAATTAAGGTCTTAGGGCTATATGTAAGGTCTCTAAATAAAAAAAAATTGACCTTTCCCACTTGAAATTCCATTATAATTTAATCTAAAATTTTTCTTTTTTATTTCCGTTGACTTTGTTTATTATTTTTGAAGCTTTCATGAGATTGTGGTCATTGCTGTCGAGTCAACAAGCAATCACGGTGTTCTAATGACTTACTGTAGTTCTCTTTGGTAATATTTTCGTTGCGTAGGTGCTATTAGAGCCGCTTTTGGACATTCGTATAAAAACGTTGTATTGCATAGGTATGATAAGCATTTGACATAATATTTAAATCTATTGCTTGAATGGCTTTAGATATGTTATATTTTTCCATAAAATGAACTACATATACCATATAATATACTTTTAGTATATTTTGATACTTATAAATACACATTTTATAGAATATATCTTACGAGTGATATACCACATGATTCAGGGGTAATTACTATGATAACGTACTTCAAAGTCATCTTAATGAAGATCTGAAAATATTAACATCAAGTTTGAGACTAAATATCGGTGATGACTCTACTGTGCTTTCTACTGGTTTCATTAATTATATGGGCGTGACAAGACCACAATCCATAGCAAAAGCAATATGTTGATATAACGGCTCGAGCAATTTCTTGAACAACGGCCATTTAGATGGCCGATTTTCTTACTCTCACAATTTTATCGTTGCCTTTTTTTTTTTTTTTTTTTTAAGGTTGCTAAAGTCTTAGTTTTTAATATTTGATGAACTTACTCATACCCCCTTTCTATAAGATCATAACGGTGAAAATAACTCTAAAAGGAAGGTTTATATCATTTGGACCATACCATTAGACATCATTGGGATCATTCTCAAAGGGAAAAGAAATTATGGAAATATATTATACAGTTTCTACTTACTATAAGACCAAGGTAATGAATTCAAAGTACCCAAAGAGGTTTTTGCATAAATTAAAGCGACTGGCAAATCATTATGGAAAGTACAAGTCCATTGAATTTTCACTTTCCTTTATTAATACAAGAGAGTACCATCACAATCCTTTATTGATACAAGAGAGTACCAACATGGAAATGGCTCGAAATATGTTTCAAACTCAAGACTTAAGCATACACAACAATAGGACTGCGTACTTGATGTCGTCCATCGTCCCATGTCAAAGAAGCGGAGACTATGGATTGAGCATCTGTCATTCCTTGTATGGTTAGCTTGAAGGACAACTTTTGTCCAAGAGAAGTAAAGGTTAAGACATGGGGTGTAACTTCAATTTTAAGCCCATCAGGTACAGAACTCAAGATAGAACGGTACGAAGATGTAGGCGATCCAACGTTTGTCACAACTCTTGTAAACGTTTGGCTAAAAGTTTCTGCCTGGATAACAGAAAGTGCGAATGAAGGGTAGTTCAAATCCCAGACTGTTCCATAATGAGTTTTTGAGCAATCCACGGCGAATCCTGTGATTTTCCTTACAGCACGAGTGCTGTAATCTTGACCACAAAGAAAGCTTATGTAATCAGTTACATTTGCATCATATATCAACCCAGGAGTTAAAGCCCTGCTTGGATCAATATGGCCAGCCCCAAATGCGAAATTACCATCTTCATTCACGTCAGCATTCATTGGTCGAGCTACATCATTGGAATGAAGTCTCAGATACTAGTTAGTTTATATAATAATTTGATGATGATGGGATAGTGATAAGGATTGTGTTGTTACCTGTAGTCATAAGAGCAGATTTAATAGCAGCGGGAGACCATGTAGGATGAAATGATTTTACATAAACTGCAGCTGCTGAAGCATGTGGACATGCCATTGATGTACCAGATATAATGTTGTAAGCCACAAATCGATTATCGCCCTCAATATTCGATACAGGATTAACCATGGACCAGGCAGCTAAAATATCCACTCCAGGTGCAGTTAAATCGGGCTTTTGCAGAAAACGAAATAAAAGCGGTGACAATTATAAATACACCCTTTAAATTACTGATAACTACAAATAGAGGTTTTTCCTTTTTTTTCTTTTTATTTTTTATTTTTTACCCTTTATGCTACTATGTAAGTTACCTTAAGTATATCTGGGTTGATAGGGTTTGGACCTCTAGATGAAAATGAGGCCACATAAGGGGCTAGAGTGTCGTTTTGCTCGTTGCTCTTAAATATGGTGGCTGACGGGTTGCTGTCAAGATAAAGAAATTAGTACATGCAACTTCCATCAAATACCATCCAACCCAACTTAATTTGGTTTAATATAGTATAACATCAAGAGTATATAAATACCTTGTTGTGTTTATGTACAATGAGATGCTATTTCCATCGTAGCTGCTCAAGTGAGAAGCAGGCAAGGGGAAGGAGTAGGCTACATCCCGAGGAGAATCATCTGCCATAATGGCACCAATTGCACCAGCATAGAATGGCGTTGAACCATTTGATATGGCATAACATAAAACAATTTTATCTTTTACCAAACTCGGGTCCAATGCATTTTCTTGTTTGCAAAACCTACAGTCAAGTAATTGGAACACAATTGTTGGAAGAGTTGGTAGTCAAAAGGACAGGATGGTAATGCAATGCTTGTGTCTTGATGTGCTATAGGTAATTGTAAATACATCCTTTAAATTTTTTTGTCAAGTATGAATAAACCCATCAACTTCTGAATATGATTTTATCTCCTATGTAACTTCCGAAAATAACTCTCAAGCCCTTGTGAGAACTCAAAAGCCGCCACTAAGAGAATCATAAATAATGTCTGCTTTGGACGTATGTGCTTATCTTCAAATTTATGGAAAGGATGAAGTTATACTTTTTGAGAATTTATGGATTACCCTCTCCTAGTTATTAATCTAAGAAGTGTATATATTTGCAAATTTTAAAAGTTATAAGAAAACAAAGCCTTAGTTTAGTATTGTAGCAATTAAGGTTTCTTTTATAATTTTTGCTGAGTCATTAACTCAATTCATGATTCAAATGAATAAATCATGCAAAATGAAGAACTTAGATCTGTAAGACATACCTTGATGTTGACGAATTGAAATTTTTATTGATATTCGGAGCATCTGCTGCATCAATCAACGGATACACGGTGCTTCCCATATCAAAAGTATTTACAGAAACTCCCTACATCAATGGTCATTTTAAAAATATTTATACTTCGTTTTCCTTGGATTCATGCAAAAATAATGACAGGATAAAATGCTTTAGAGCCCAGGTCACTCTGGTGTGTTAAAGACTCACGGTATAAGGTACTATGTTAATTTATTTATTTATTTAATTTTTCTCAAGATAACTTCTTTAGGAAAAATTTCGTATCATGGATCAGGATTATAAAGACCAACTATAAATCATTCCACAAGATATAAGTATATCAATACTTATAACTATACTTTTTCCGTGTGTTGAACACTTGCCATATATCATTATAGTTTATAATTAAATATTTAAAGATTCGGTCCAAGTATTACCCCACTTTCACACTATAAACCATCCATAAACATAATTTTCTTATATTTTCTCTGGCCATAAATAGGTAGACTGTTTACCACTAGAGGAAAAAGAAAAAAAAAAAAAAGAAGCTAGGTTAATTGACAATCACAATAATCGCACCTATATGTCATAAGATTATTAATGTTCTTAAAGGATTCGGAACACCAACGATGTATCTCCTAACTCAATAAACTAGTACAAGTTATTAAAATTGTCATAACATTTACCAAATTAATGTAAGAAACATTAATAATCTTATGACCTATAGGTTCATGTAAAGTGCCATGTAACAAGATTAGTATTAGAGGGATAAGTAATTCTATAAACATGTCATGTTAATTCTCACGAATTTTGTAACGCCCCAACCTTGGAGTTAAAAGGGGCTATATTGGATATACTTTGGGATTAATTACAATATATATATTCACCATTTTTTTATTATATATGTGTTTTAATTCGACATAATATATAATATATATATAGGTATGAAAAAATGTAAGTGAGGCTTCAAAAGTCTGAAATTATTGGTTGGAGAAATGAAAGAGGGAAGAATTCTATATATATTTTGCAACACGTGTATAACACATACCTACTTTTAAAGTCCATTTAATGTTATCTAAACAGGAAAAAAAGTAAATAAATAAATAAATAATGAAAACTTAAAAACACATTTATATTTTCTGATATTAGCCTATTATTTTATTTTATTTTATAGTTTAAAATGCTAATCATGAAAGTCCGAAATGTCATCTCTATATGAACATTTGACATAGGATTGGTTAATGATAAATTTGTCCAAAAAACCTTACCTCGTATACATTACCATCGCCAAGTTGTACTTTCGTAATGAACTTCCTGTCAATGGTGCTAGCAGCCACAGATAAAGTCCAAGGTGCAACATTAGTGGTAGTATTAAGATCAGGACCCTCGTTAACCGCAGAGATAGATGTCAATATTCCTTTCCTCATGGCATGGAAAGAACCTATTGCCTTTGTATCTTGAAAATAGGGTATTATATGTTTTGATCCAATTGAGACCGAAAGAATGTCAACTCCATCAGCAATCGCGTCATCAAATGCAGCTAAAATATCTTCACTAGAGCAACCATCACTCCAGCATACTTTGTAGACTGCGATACGAGCCGACGGTACTCCGCCACGAGCGGTGCCTGAAGCAAGACCGTACAGACTCGCCATGTCCGGATTACCAGCTACTGTTGAAGCGGTGTGTGTACCATGACCTTCTGAATCTCTTGGAGATATGATGTCATCTTTGCCAAATTTACGACTTAGTCGGTAGTATCTTGCTCCAATTATCTTGCTATAGGTAAAGTAAATATGGATTAGCAACCTATTTATTTGATTTTACCAACATCTATTATAATATATAGTTTTGAGTTTTGACAGTTTTTATCTTTACACATTCTATATTTTTATCAATTACATTTGTAGTATTTTCCATCAAGTCTTTTGTACTTTAGTGACATGAACATTACTCTCCAGATGCAAATCCTCCATTCCCCATTATAATAAAAACAAAGAGCAATCTCCATTGGTTTTTTTCCATCACATTTGTTATTAAATGCTATGTCTCAATTCCCATCTATTTTAACAATAAGTTCCAATAATATTAAGCAATTCAATAACCACCGAAATTACTTTGCACACAATGATGTTGAAATGGCATTTATATCTAATGAATGTACCATGTTTTTTCTTTTTAATTTTTTTCTCAAACTACAACGTAAGTTAAACTTAATCCATCGTATTAAAAACTTATCTTCATATCATTGTTTACAAGAAACTTAGCGTGAAAGTATAAAATTAAATGGATGCAAATAGACCTGGGCGCAGTGAGGATCCAAACCATAAAGCGGCTTGTCGGGTCCAAAACTAAAACCAGCCCATGCCCACAATTCTATAACCGGCGATGGATAAAAAAAAAAAAAATTATTGTGGAAAAAGATATTAAAAAATAAAATATAATAAAAATATAAACTATAACCTTATGATTAGAAAAAAATTCTTTTCTATCTATAGTATTTAATATATTATAATAACAACATGAGAAATATATATTTCTCATTCATTTCTTATTTTATAAATAATATAATCTTATAAGAATTCCTAATTGTTACAGACTCATATGCAAGATTCAGTTGAATTACTCACATGTGAAATATTGTTTAAGTTCGAGCTTTCTTGTCTCTTATTCTGGTTTATATCTTGAGAATGGAGACTTACTTGTTGCAAGTGAAATTGTTTGAATCTTGACAAGTTCCTTTCCATTTAGCAGGCGGGGGGCCAAACCCAACATCACTAAAACTTTCGGATTCCGGCCATATTCCAGTGTCGATAACTCCTACAACTACGTCACTCTCTACTGTTGATCTCTTTACATTTTGAGGAAAGCCCATGAAATCCCAGGATCTTGTTGTGTGCAACTGCTGAGTCTCACTAGGAAATACCGACACCACATCACTCAGTCCTAATAATTAGTAGAGACAACGTCAATGAAAAACATTAGAAATAAAAAATAAGTAAGAAATAAAATTTTCACTTGAAGTCGCATGAATTCCATGATGTATCATTACCGGATATTATTTTGGCTTCTGTTTCTGTAAGCATTGCCACGAACCCATTGAAGCTTCTCTTGAAACTACGCAGCAGAAAATTTGGTGCGAATCTACTGAATAATAGAAACGATTTTTTTCAATCAAATTAATCCCTTAGGCCTTAGCATTTTAACCCCCAAAGGATTCTAAAAAATTCAATTTATTATCATTTTTAATAGGAGTCTGATAACTATTATAAGAAGTTGTATTTTATAATTCTTTTTTCAATAAGTATAACGGAAATGAGAAAGTCAAACCTAGTCTACCACATTGAGAGATGGGCATTTATAACTCTAGCCTATAGAGTTCTACTTTTTTTTTTATTTTTTTATTTTTTTTAAATGTTTCTTATAATATCAATTAAAGAGAAAAGGCTAATCATCAGTCCTGAACCTCCTACCCCTACTTATTATTCTAAAGCCACTATGAATTTATTGTAGCCTATTGAGATCTTTACATTAATATTTCATATATCTGTCTAATTTTAATTATAACACGTATTTATTTAAAAAAAATGTCTGAAAAAGCGTCAAGTGTATAATTAAAAGCCATAAAAGCTTAAGAATAAACACCAACCCAAGCGTAAATTTGAAG
>JBBMOL010000583.1:0-124692 GCA_037954665.1 Laguncularia racemosa
TTTATATAGGTTAAACATGTCATAATGCATGCAATTTTTTAGGAAATATTGAAATGGAAAAAAATTGAAGTGACATTAAACAAGAGGCAAAATAGTAAAATACTACTCATAAAATATAAGTAAATATCAAAAGTCGAAATTCTAAAATTAATCATTTTCTCAATCGGTGCCACTTGAGACACAAGGATTGATTGACATGGCTTAAAACTAAGAGATTATGATGATAAGTTGATGATTTTCAATGAAAGCATCAATTTGAACATATAATTCAGTTGTTTTATTTTTCATTTATATTTTATTCCAAGTTATGGATTTGTTTAAACAAATAGCTTATACTATTGTCTTTCTTATTTCCTTTTAAATTTGTACGAGTTTAATCAAATTTTGGTTTATTTGATTACATAATTTAATTAAATATAATATTTTACACACATCTAACTAAAATAATTATCAAATTTTGGTTTATTTGATTACATAATTTAATTAAATATAATATTTTACACACATCTAACTAAAATATAAATAATATTTCGTAAAATTTAATCACCTCTATCCAACTCTATCAAACCCAAATAATTCGACTCTTCATCCCTTTACTCCAAGGCTTATCCAAGTTTGACTACCTTGCTCATTTGTGTTTTGTTGGAAAAAGAATCAGTCATTTACTCTTTAAACAATTTTAACAAAACCTAAACTATGCCAAGAAAGAAAATGCAAAATAGAAAAAAAAAATGAATCAAAGCAAATTTTTGAAGCTCTCTACTTTTAACATAACCAAAATATGAATGATGATTACAAAACACTTGCTATGAGGTAAAATTAAAAGAAAAAAAAAAGAAGGAAAAAAGCATTTCACATTTTGAAATAGTTGATTCTAAAGTATATAATTAATCTATAAAAATGTAAAAAAAAAAATGTCTAAATATTTAATTGAAAAAGGGTATGTAAAACACAGAAGTGATGTCCCAGCCTGATCAAAGCAGCCGACATCACACGTTATGAACTCGAAACTCTATGACTTAGGCACACCCTATAATTTCTACTCATCATGATGCCCTCACACTTATTTAGCCACATTCGTAGTAACAAAACAAGTTAACTTTTGAACGCCACTTACCGTAAATAGAACTCCTCATTCCCTTTTCCTCTTAACACTCCTCTCTTTTACTTTAAACCTGCACAAAGACTCTGACCCACTTACCATTTATCAGGACCCTCGTAGCATTTTCGTTCTTGTAGAAAAATAAAAACAAGAAAATCAGATATAGAGAAGGATTAGAAGGAGAAAAAGGGTTTGATGGGTCGTGGTAAGATGGAGATCAAGATGATAGAGAACAATACGAATAGGCTAGTGACCTACTCCAAGAGAAGAAATGGTATTTTCAAGAAAGCTCATGAGCTTACTGTTCTTTGCGATGCTAAGGTCTCTATTATAATGTTGTCAGGCAATAGTAAGATCCATGAATACATCAGTCCATCCACAACGTGAGTTTTTTACTTGTTCTTTTGTTGACTAAATTTCGTAGAATTTATGAGCAATAGATACAAGAAAACACCACTAGGTGCCCATTTATGAGGATATTAATCTCATATCCTGCATCGTGTTATAATATTATAATACAGTGATTGTAATCTAAATAGAGTTGATTTAATTGATGACATCCAATTGATTTGCAATAATCGTATATTTTATTTTTAGTCTAAACTTGAGTGTTTTATTAAATTTTGTACCTAAGATTTGAAATTATTGGATATTATATCTGATTGAACTTTGCCTATTAAAGTTACTAACTTTTTTTTTCTAGTCATTTACATTTATATATTCTAACAAAAGAGTATCTATCATATCATTTAGTAACTTCAATTAATATTACATTTAGCAACTTTAAATTTGGAGATATTAAGTATGAAATTTGATGAAGCAAAGTTCGATTAGATATAACATTTAATAATTTTAACCTTCAGTATAAAGCTGAAAAGCACTCCAAGTACGAGTAGTGATTTCACATTATCCTTCTTTTATGGTATGTACATTAGTAAGATTAACAAACTTCAGTCAAAAATGGGTTTTCCAGGACAAAGAAGATCTATGATATGTACCAACAGGCTACGGGGATCGACTTGTGGAGCAGGCATTACGACGTCTCTGAGTCAATGACTTTATAATATCTATTTATTTGTCGAATTTCGTAATATTTGTTACGTATTTGATTGTGATATTTATATATGTGTGTCATTTGTGCAGCGAATGCAAGAGAGCTTAAGAAAACTGAAAGAAATTAACCATGGGCTCAGAAGAAGCATTAGGTACTTCCTAAACCCACATGAAAGAGCTTCCGTGTACAAGTTTGAACATGGAATAATTTTTGCTATGAAGCTTATCAGAATATAAATAAAGCAGGTAGGATAGGTTATATGTAAAAATAGGTGTATTTTTATTAGCTTTTTAATATATAGGAAAAAGAGGACCTGCATAAAGTTCCCATTTTTGTGTAGCATAGACTTCAAATCTTATGCGTTTAGAAAACGATGGAAGATCACAATTACTTTAGAGAAGGGTTTTTGGTAAAATACATTTACTAAATCTATTTTACTAAGCAGGGAAGCTGACGGGAGATTTTTTTTTTTTTTTTGTCAATTATAATTAAAGAAAAAAAATCGAATATGATCCATCATACTAGTATTCAAATCACTCGACCATAAGACTATTAATAGCAAACTAACAGTGAGGACATGTTTCTTAATGCAGGCAGAGGATGGGGCAAGATCTGAATGGTTTGAACTACGAGGAGTTGCGCGGTCTTGAGCAAACAATGCAATCTTCCGTTGAGAGGATTCGTGAGCGAAAGGTATGAAATTCAATATCTGAATTTCCTAAGACGTTAAGCTGCTCTAACTATATGTAAGCCTTTCATTAATATGTAAAGATTTAAAAAGTTCACCTATCGTATAAAAAATCGAGAATCTTAACATTCTTGAAGAACTATACATGTAAAGTAACATTATATTTCATAGCGAAATATAAATATGAAATCATTCACACAAATATATAAGTAAACTAAATTTAATCTTCAAATTTGAGTTTTTAAATCCAATAATTTGTGAATCAAAATTTATTATAGTATTATAATAGGATCTCATGAATCCCTTTATTTTATTTGATCTACTTAATGTAGTTTACATATGGTCTCGATCCATGATGCTGAATAATTGTTAGATGATAAATATAAGCTATTAAGAACTTCAAATTTAAGTTTTTAGATTGTTTTGTTATGTATTAAAAACTCATTTTATTTTTAATAGAAGAATTGTGCAATTCCCTTAAGTTCGCATTAGTATATTAAATAGGCTGGTTTAGTTACCTTTTTCGGCCCAGCCCACCCACTCAAAAGATAAAGTGCATTTTACATTTACGAAACTTCCAAATAGTATTCAAATTTCAACAATAAGTCCCAAATTTCGACATTAAGTCCCCTTGCTCACTAATGACGGACTCAATGTTTTTCTATATGGGTACTTGGTAACAGGATACTATTTGTAAACGTTTAGTTATATATTAAGTTACTTACCAATCTATATTTAATTGAGCAGTCCATATCAAGCTGACAATCCGAGTCATTTTCTATTATTTGCAGTATCAAGTGCTTAAAAATCGGACTGATATACACAAGAAAAGGGTTAGTGAATGCTTTTTTTCGAGTACACTCCCTGCGATATGTATTTTACTGCCGTTGCTAGTTGAAAGTTGAAAGCTATAGCTACCTTGAGTGAAGTGCAATTCCACTATAATATTCACGAATTTGGGAGTAATCTATCTTGTATTACTTGCTCAAATGCCATAAAGTGAGGTATTTTCAGACACAACCAGTGTCACGCGGGCATACAAATTCACAATGCCAAAATCAAAGAGCACGAAATTGAGATGGAGCAGCAAATATCTATCCATGCTACCATGGAGCATTTCATCCCGTGATAATAATGTTTCTTCAAATAAACAAATTTATCCAGATATTCTCAATTTCGAATAAGGAATTTTAATGATTCATTAGACTTTATTTGGCTGCTAATAATGGATGATCAATATGCAAAATGAAGATGTACTTTCGAAATAGCCATATCATCTTGAATTACCTTTCTTTTTCCCCCCTTTATGAGCTCAGGTGAAAAGCTTACGAGAAGCCCATGGAAATCTGATACTACAATTGGTAAGATCATAATCTCTTTTACTTCTTTTATGCCTTACGGTGTGTTTACTCTATGGAAAAATGTTTTGTAGACTTTTTTCTAATATTTGTTATAATCAATGTTTTGGGTTTTCAAATATATATCGTAGGTAGTCTGTAAGGATTGGGGACATTGGTGACTTGTAGCTATAAATGAAGATAAAATACGATGACGATAGCTCACTAGTAATGGTGTAGTTAGTAACCATCACCAACCATGAAGAATGTAATGAAAAATGTGAAAAATGATCTCCTCTTATAAAACTGAAAACCATTGTCCAAGGTAGTTAATTATCAAATAGGCCATTAGGTCCAACCTTTTATTTTCAACTATCAGCTGCCTTTAAATGTCACTAATAGGAATGCCAACGGCTCAAGTTTGGAATAGGTTTTATAAAATCTAAATTTGATTTACTATGCTATAAGGCTATCCATAACCCATCCCAAAACTTTATAGGGTTTTGATTCAATACTCAAAACCCACCCCTTTATAGATACTATAAACTCGCAATCGTGCCACCGACCCATCAACTCTCCACTACAATTTGTGCAAACTATCTTTGTGTAAAATAAAAAAAAATAAGGTGTTATCGTTTTTTTCATTCATAGAAACATAAATTAAGAGTTAAGCAAAACATGTTATATGATGACATAAGTTTTATAAGAGAACAATTGTATCAAATATAAAACCTATAATTGCAATTCTTATAATATAATCTTGTAGAGATATTATTGAATCACACTTAAAAACTTAAAATTCAATTAATAAACTTTATTAAATCATACTTAAAAACTATTATAATGGGGAGTTCAATATATTATATAAACATTCGTCCAAATTCTAAATTAAATAGAGTGTAACTCATCAATCACATATTTTTACAAGTTTTTTACATAAGTTACCAAATTTCAAAACTTAACTAAAGTTCATCTCATCCTATTCATAAATGTTCATTACAATTAACTAAAATTCTACTCACCATCTTCTTCAATTATATTTATACCTACAAAAAGAAAATATTTATATATATAATAGATTAGAAGGGATATGAGAATAAAGGATGTGGATATGGCTAGGAAGTAGGAATAGCGACATTAGACAATAGAAATCTTACTAGGATTTCTCGAACTTTAATAAATAAAATAAAAAATAATAATTTTTCGTGCAATAAGACAAGTTAATAAATCACAATCCTTAACTTTCGAAATTTAAGTTTAAAAATACTATTATCTAGTTTTTTTTTTTAGCAGGTGGAGTTTTTCCATCAAGGTTTTTTGTAAAACCTGAAACCTCATCCAAAACCCTATAAAATTTTGAATTAATACCCAAACTCATCTCAAAACCCTATAAAATATTACCCATAAGGTAATTAACAGGTTAGGCAGGTCAAGTACCTTATAATTACTCGCTCGGTGACATTCCTAACCACTAACAATCATAACCTCATAAAATTATTATAATAACATTTGATAATTTTGAAGTTTGATCATAACAAATAGGGAAAAAAAGTGGGGGGGAAATTAAAAATAAAATAAACGTAACAGCATTCTACTCTCGTCACTTTCCTTGGCTAAGCATAGTTTGTCTTTTTCTTTTTCCTTTTCTTTGCCTATGTTTTGCAAAGGAAGCAAGATGTGAGGATCCTCACTGCGGGATAGTAAACAATGTTGAAGACTATGAATCTGCAATGGCATTGTCAAATGGGGCATCTACTCTATGTGCATTTCGTCTCCATCAACATAATTATCCAGCTAATCTTCATCAAAATGAAATTTACGGACCCTCGAATTTGCGCCTCAATTAATAATTATATTGTGATGAAAAGTGCAATTTCTTTTTTTTTTTTTTTTTACTTAATCATAAATAACTCAAGCCTGTAGTTGTAAGTTGAGACGGTGTTAGAACAAGACCGCATAGTATCTTATATGTGCATGCTATGCTCATGCCTCAGATTGGATGTTTTACCACATCACAGTTAAGTGTGACCCCATGATCCTAAAACATGTTCAATATGTTAGCACCCCGAAATGGTCCTTATATGTCTATATTGAGATTGTCCCCAAACATCGCATATATGCCTGTATTGCTCATACCCTTTGCAAATTGCTTCTAGTCTTGGTCAGATTCAAAGAATCCTCATAAAGAGAAAAAGAACTCTGGAGCAACCCTTCGTTGTTGAAAACGAATGTTGTTTTTCACTCTTTGCGTAAGCTTACGAATTTAGAGTTTTGTGGTATGGTTTGGCAATGATTTGTTGTCACTGCTTTTGCTGGTTTGGAGAGGAGTCAAGCTGCTTTACATGAATTGCTGGTGGCATTTTGTTGATGTTTTGTTGAAATAGTGGGTCTACCACCATCGAAGAGAACTAATCATAAGATTCCTTTGAGAGGGATGTGGTCCTATCAATGTTAGACCGTATCGATATACTCATGCTCAAAAAGATGATATTGTGCGATTAATGAGAGAAATGCTTGTAGCTGGCATTATTAGTACGGGTCCTTGTTAAATAAATGATTCAAAAATAAGTTAAGATAACATATGATTACAAAAATTTGGTTTATTAATATTCCAGTTTATCTTTTTAGTTTCAAAAGTATTTTTTCTTAAGTTATGCATCTTTACAATGTTCAAACAATATAAATATGAATGAAAAATATATCTTTTGTTGAGCTGCGAAATTCGTATCTTTGAGAACTTTCAATTTCTTGCCAACAAAAGTGTTATCAAAGCTTGCAAAAAATTAGGAAAACGCTCCAGGTTTGATCCTACATTCACGATAGCATCCAAAACGCAAAGGAAGCATCAGCAAGTAGACATAGCAGCCAGCAATAGTTCAAGAGGGAACTCTCAGCCTTTGATTCCGATCTTCAAAGGGCAAAATTATCAGTTCTGGAGCTTGAAGATGAAGACGATGTTTAGGTCCCAAGAGTTGTGGGATTTCATGGAGAATGGCTATGTGGAAGGGAATGGTGAACTTGATGCACAATTGCGGGAAAATCACAAGAAAGATGCAAAGGCCTTGTTCTTCATACAACAAGCTTTGGATGATGAAATTTTCCCACGAATTGTAGCAGCGAACACAACCAAAGAGGCGTGGGAAATATTGAAACAAGAGTACTTAGGTAACAAAAAGGTAATCCAAGTAAAGTTGCAATCCCTCTGTTGTAATTTTAAAGTTTTAACCATGCTTGAAAAGAAATCTGGCTAGAGTGTCTGAGATTTTAAGTCAGATGAAAACATATGGAGAGGAGATCAGTAATGAAATCATTGTAAGCAAAGTTCTAAGGAGTTTGACAAAGAACTTTGATCACGTTGTCACTGCAATTGAGGAATCTAAGGACCTATCAATCTATACCTTTGATGAATTGATGAGTTCACTAATTGCTCATAAGGATAAGCTAAATCGTCCTACTAAAAAGGGCGATGAAAGGGCGTTTCAAGTGAAGGGGGAGTCCAACTTTAAAGGAAAGGTTGAGGAGTACGCTGGAAGAGGCCGAGGACGCAACAGGAGCGGATTTCGTGGTGCTGGTAGAGGAGGAAATAGGGGACGTGGTCACTATAATGACCAGCATCAATCCAAGAGTATGATCCAATGTCACTACTGTAAAAAATATGGACACAAGGAAGTTGAGTGTTGGAACAAGCAAAGGGAGAGGCAGAAAGTAGCAAATTTCACGGAGAAGGTGGATGATGAGAACAAATTGTTCATTGTTCAATCTGCTGCTCCAAGTGCAGCACGAGAAGTCTGGTTCATTGACAGCGGATGTTTGAATCACATGACAAATTCGCACTCCCTGTTCAAGAATCTTGGTGAGACACAAAAGAGTGAAGTTCGACTTGGTGACAACAAACAAGTTCAAGTGGAAGGGAAAGGCACAATTGCAATCAAGACAATATAAAGAGATGAAAGACTTCTTCATGACATGCAGTCCGTGCCTAGCTTGGCTCATAACTTGCTAAGTGTTAGTCAGCTAATGTCTAACGGCTACACAACGGTTTTTTATGGAGATTTATATGCAATCTGTGACAAAAAAATCAAGCCAAGTGATCTTAGTGGCTCGCATGACTCCAAAACGTATGTTTCCCTTAAATGTCTCAAGTGAAGTGAGTAGAGCAATCATGGTTAAGAGTTGTGATGAAACCAAGTTGTGGCACCTATGATATGGTCATCTAAATGTGAGTGGATTGAAGTTCCTGAATGCAAAGGAGATGGTCTTTAGCTTGCCCAAAGTAGGTGATCTTACGTTTTGTAAAGGCTGTGTGTATAGGAAGCAAAGATGCGGATCCTTTCCTGTTGGCAGATCATGGTGAGCATCAGGACGTCTAGATTTGATACATGCCGATTTGTGTGGACTAATGAACACAATGTCATTCGGAGGTAGTCGCTACTTCCTATTGCTAATAGATGATCATACACACATGAGTTGGGTGTATTTCCTAAAGTCTAAATCGGAAGCATTTGAGAACTTTAGGAAATTTAAAGCTCTAGTAGAAAATCAAAGTGGAAGAAGTGTAAAGGTGCTGAAGATAGATAGAGGAGGTGAATTCCTATCCAAAGAGTTTATAAATTTTTGTGATAAATATGGAATTCGAAGGGAGCTCACTGCTCCATACACACCACAACAAAATGGTGTAGCTAAAAGAAAGAATAGGACGGTGGTTGAAATGGCAAGGAGCATGATGAAGACAAAGGACATTCCTAATCGGTTTTGGAGTGAGGCAGTTGTAACAGCGATGTACTTGTTGAATATCTCCACCACGAAAGTTGTTTCAAATTGTACTCCATATGAAGCATGGACAGGAAGAAAGCCTCGAGTAAGTCATCTAAGAATTTTTTTATGTTTAGCATATGTACTTACGCATTCTCGTTCTAAGTTAGATGACAAATTTGAAAAGTGTATCTTCCTTGGATATAGCTTACAATCTAAAGCTTATCGATTGTATAATCTTATAAGTGGCAAAGTTTTTGTAAGTAGAGATGTCCAATTCAATGAAGAGGGAATGTGGAATTGGAATACAAATGATGCAGTAGCTGTTTCAATTCGTTTAACAGACGTAATGGATGAAGAAGCAGCAGCAGCAACGGACAGTACAATGCCATCTGCAGAATCCACTCCATCATGCAGCAATCCATATTCAATTGACTATCACTCTCCAATATCTTGTTCTTTAAGTGAGTCACCAATAAAGAAGTTCAAGTCCATAAGAGATGTCTACGAAACTTGCAATTTTGCATTGTATGTTTCGGATCCCAGCTGTTTTGAAGAAGCAGCAGCTAAGGAGGAATGGAAATCAACAATGAACGACAAGCTGGAAGCTATCGAGAGGAATTCAACTTGGGAACTTGTTGATGCTCTTGAAGACAAAAATATCATTGGATTGAAGTGGGTATTCAGGACCAAGTTCAATGCAGATGGAAGTATTCAAAAGCATAAAGCAAGACTAGTTGCAAAAGGGTACTCGTAACAACCAAGTATTGATTATGATGATGTGTTCTCTCCGGTTGCACATTTTGAAACGGTTAGGATAATGTTAGTTTTAGCCCCTCAACTTGAATTTCCAGTGTATCAATTTGATGTTAAGTCTACATTTTTTAATGGAGAGTTAAAGAAGTAGTGTATGTTTCACAACTTGAAGGATTTATTAAGCAAGGATGTGAAAGTAAAGTCTACAAGTTGAGAAAGGCTCTATACGGTCTAAAGTAAGCCCCTCACGCTTGGTATAGCATGATAGATAGTTTCTTTCAAAAGAACAACTTTACTAGGAGTGAAAATGAACCTACACTTTTATCTAAAACGTGAAGATGAAGGTGAGTTCTTAGTAATATGTCTATAGGTGGATGATATGATTTATATGGGGACTTCAAAGTCATTGATTGAAAGGTTTAAATTAAGTATGATGAAGAACTTTGAAATGACTTATTTGGGTTTGTTGAAGTACTTTGTAGGGTTGGAAGTAAAACAATGTGAAGATGGAATACTTATTTGTCAACAAAAGTATGAAACAAACTTGTTGGAAAGATTCAAGATGAGCTCATGTAAGACAGATGAAACTCCGATGAACATCAACGAGAAGCTATAGCGTGAGGATGGAACGGAAAAAAACTAATGCAAGAACCTTCCGAAGCTTAGTTGGAGGATTGAATTACTTGACAAATATAAGACCTGATATTGCCTATTCCATGAGTGTAGTATCTAGATTTATGCAAAGTCCAACAAAGCAACATTTTGGTGCAGTAAAGAGGCTACTTAGATGCATAGTTGGAATCGTAAACTATGGCATTTGGTATACTAAAGTATTTGATTTTGATTTGTTTGGATATTTTGATAGTGATTAGGCAGGAAGCTTGGATGATAGAAAGAGCACATTAGGGAATGTTTTCAGCTTTCGATCAAGAGCAATAACACGGTGTTCAAAGAAGCAAGAGACCATAGCACTTTCATCCTCAAACGCAGAGTACGTAGCAACAAATGCAGCAGCATGTCAGGTGTTGTGGCTAAGAAAACTCCTTGTAGATTTTCACTTTAAGCAAGACAAAGCCACGGAAATCATGTGTAACAATAAGTCTGCAATTGCAATGTCCAAGAACCTAGCATTCCATGGAAGAACAAAGAACATAGACATAAAACATCACTTCATATGGAAGCTTGTAGCTAATGGAAAGATCAATCTTAATTTTTGCAACACAAATGAACAAATGGCTGTCATATTGACAAAGTCACTTCCCAAAGCCAAGCATCAACATTTCACAATGAAGTTGGAAGTATGTGATTTTGAGTCAAGGGAGAATGTTAAATAAATGATTCAAAAATAAGTTAGGATAACATATGATTATAAAGATTTGCTTTGTTAATATTCTAGTTTATCTTTTTAGTTTCAAAAGTATTTTTCCTTAAGTTATGCATCTTTACAATATTCAAACAATATAAATATGAATGAAAAAACATATATTTTGTTGAGCTGCAAAATTCGTATCTTTGAGAACTTTAGATTTCTTGCCAACAGTCCTTACTCAAGTCCTACTATTTTGGTTAAAAAGCACAATTGTTCGTAGGTTTCTGGTATTGATTATCGAGCACTGAATGAAGCAGCATTTCCTGATAAATATCCTGTATTTGTTATCGAGGAGTTGCTAACCTGCTATTGAATGGTGTCGGAGAGCTTTTGAAGATAGATCTTTGAGCATGATATCATCAAATTCGAGTTTGTTTTGACGGTATTCCTAGTGTGGCCTTTCCAACTCATCAAGACAACTACAAATTCCTAGTATCGGCCACATTGATGCTACAACCACTTTTCAAGTTACTATGAATACCATGTTTGAAACCTTCTTGAGGAGTTTTGTGTTAGTGCTTTTCGACAACATATTTTCTTATATATAGTTAGGATGGATGACCATGTATGTCATTTGAAGCTAGTGTTGGAAAACTTGCAAATTAATCAATTTCCTCCTGATAGGAAGAAACGTATATTTGGCCAAAAATCAATTGAATACTTAGGCCATATTTTTTCTGTTGATGGTGTTACTATTGACTCTGTGAAAATTAAGAGTGTGCTTGATTGGCCAGTTCCTTCTAATGTGAAGGCATTGCAATAACAAGCAAGATTACTCGTACTTTCACAGATTTTGTTGAAAAAAGAAGGCATTGGCTTAACTGATTTGGCTTTACGTTGTTTTTTCATGCTGCAACAAGCTATGACTACTGCACATATGTTAGCAATGCCTGACTTTTCTAAGGAGTTTGGGATTGAATGTGATCCATCGGATAGTTGGGACTGGCATTGTTTTGAAGCAAGATCAGTTGCTTATTTCAACAAATCTCTTAGTAATAGAATTTTGTCTCAATCAATCTATGAAAAAGAGTTGATGGCTTTGGTTTTGTCTATCTGACATTGGCGCCCTTACTTGGGTGCAAGTTTATTGTTTATATGGATTAAAAGAGCCTAATGACGCCTTTTGCATTAGCATATTACAAACCCAACGCAACAAAGCTTGCTTTTTGAACTTCTTGGCTATGACTTTGAAAACTGTTATAAGAAAGGCATAGAAAACAGAGCAGCTAAGGAGATTAAGGAAACACCGCCCAATCGAATTTGCTTTATCCCTACCCAGCAAACCAAGGAATCCATCCCGACCAACCCCAAGGACGCAGCGTTAAAGATTGAGTGCTTGATGGACTGCAACCCATGTCCATTAGCTCATTAGACAAAGCAATAACTCTTTCCAATACCTAATGTCTGTACAGAACTCCCTCTATAAACCCAAGTTGGACCATATCGCACAAAACTTCTAGTAGGGAACGTGTAATTTGACATTATTTTTTGTTCAAGTTTACATCGTTGTCCTAACACCTGCAGCAGCATCAACAAGTAAAAGAACACGATTTATTCTGAAGAAGTACGACATAGGCGAGGGCACAACACACAAGGTTGTGGTTGCCTTTGGCCACCATTGAACTTGTGGTCCGTGTAGCATCCCACGGACAATTAAGCTGGAATCTTGCTAGATAGTTGCTTTGTGGCATTAATCATTGACACTTGTGAGTACCTCTTGTATCTTCTTTTTCACGTTTTTTTATATTCATTTATCCTATTACTTTAAACTTATAAGCAAATATACTTATCGATTCTATAATATTATAAATATTGATATCGAGTGTTAATCCCATAGAAATTACAATTACTTGTAATTATCCTTTCTCTTATTATCTAATCTAAAAAATTGAGTGGAATGAGTAAAATCAAATAACAAGTAGACTAAAGAGAATAACAATCATTAAAAGTGCATCCAAGTATTGAATCTTCCTAAAATTACTAATGTAATTAACTAATTCTTATTCAATTTCATTATTGTATTTTTTAACTATAGAAATTCTTAATTTGAACTAATAACTATCTCAAGTCTACTAATTCATAATTCCAAGTTCATTAATTAGAATCACTTCCTAATTAAAACCCCTAGAATTCCATTACATTCGATCTATGAACTCTTTTATTAAGTTTGACCTTAATCTAGAAAATTTGTATTGTCCTATCTCAAAGATTGTATGCAACTCCTTCTAATTATGTCAAATTTATTCTAATATAAGATTTCTCGATCACTATATAAGAAATCAAACTTCAACTAATATGTCAATAATATTAAATTAAAAATAATAAAGAACACATAATTCGATCACAAGAATAACAAATAATTTATTGAATAATGAATCAAAAAATTACATATTTATTCTAGGGTTCATTATACTCAAGTACAAAAGAAAAATTAAGCTAGCAACATATTAAATCTAAAAGTGACAATATAAAAGGAATTTATAAAAAAAAAAGTATCAAATAAGTAATAATACTAAACTCTATCACTATGTTACTATCACTCCACAATCCTCTTCTTACTGGAAATTCATACTCCTTACATAACCATCAATTTCTCCCCTTCTGAGAGAGTTTTAGTTTCCTAAAAAAAAAATCTCGAGAATCTTTATAAGCTAGGAAATATTAATTCAATATGTAGTAATGACTTCTCCGAATTTTAGGAAACTCGGTTACTCTTGAAAGGAAATCAAATCTTCAAGATGAATTATACTTTTGGGAAGTGAAATTGAGTTTGGAAATCAATTTTAGAAAGCAGAATTTTGGTTTGGCACAGTCATGCTATTGCCTGTGCACCATTCTGTTTCAAATATATCAAAACTTTGCCTTCAACATGCCCACTGACATAGGCGAGTTCTTGCCCATATATTTCTACACAACTAGTCCAAAATAATCTGTCTTATTTTGTTCTGCATGATCTTAGACAAAGTTGTGCTCTTCACCATGTCATGCTTTCTAATCTTGTAAACTTTATATTTTTGCTTCAAAATTCATGAAATTCTTCTATTAAATCATAAATTATATTTCAAAACTCTAAAATCAAAATAAATAGTGATTAAGTTCAATATCCATCTAAAATATAAGAGAATTAAACAAAAGACTATTATAAATATTACAATTAATAAGTATTTTCTAACATTTATCATTTTCACCCCCACAACATGTATAGCCCCAGTTTTTTATATGGAAATGGCATTTTTTTTTTCAACTTGTATACCTTTTGTTTCTTCACATCAAACTCAATAACCGTTGTATATGTCTAATGGAAAGCCCAAGCACCTTGTATCCATCCAAATGTGCTTCTTAATGAAGAACACATCATATTCTAATGTTAAGTGTCCTAGTTATATTTTGATAATAACAAAACACTATAATAAATGTTTACTAATAAGTTTATTTAAGTGTGCAATGAGAAGAAAAATTAATATTATAAAGTTATGTCGTAGAACGATTTATTGAATGGTCCGAAGTAAGAAGCTTCAAAAATGATACAAACTAGAGTGACAAAAGTTTAGTAGCAGTCAAAACCTTTATAGTGCAATAGCTAATAAAATTTGAAAGCTTTGAAAAGAAAAATAGCATGATAAAAAGCTTAGTCAGAAGCGTAAACAAAGAGAGCTTTAAAAGCTTCTTGAGAAAAGCTGAAAGTTTAGTCAAAAGTGCGATCAATGAGATCAAAAGCTACATGCATGATCAAATGCAATAAATAGTTAGGGGTGTAAGAAGCAAAGTTGGAAGTGAACCAAAAGCAATGTTGTTATTATTAAAGGTCAGCTTTGTAATACATTTAACTAAGCAAAGTTTTCATGGATGTTTCATATTTGTTAAGATACCAAGAATTACATAATTTAAAGAGATAAGTTTGGAAAGTTTCAAATTGCATTACATATGCAACAGCAATATCAATATGAAAACAAAAATGAAAATGCATTATTGATAACAACTTTTGTAGAAGGATGCAATGGACAAATATTTTAGTGGAATGGAAAAAATATAAAGATATATTATTAATGAAAGCATAATAAAGATCATAAAAATAAAGGTAATAATAAGTAAAGGAAAGGCTCAATGGACATATAACAGCTGCTTCTTCGAAAGGGAATGATAAATTTGATGCAAAATTGAGGAACCCTAACCATAATGAGCTATTGAAGTAAACACTGATAAAACGATCACCATCCTTTTTCTTTTGTTGAAAAACGATCACCTTTATTACAAACCAAGGAAGACATGCCTTGTGGTTGAAAAAGATAACAATTTTTTTCCAATAAACGATGACTTTTCCTACCTAATCCGATAAGACTATTAAATATGAAGTTAACGTAGCTTTGCGGCGTACTAAAGTTTGTGTGCATGAATGTCTCTAATAATGAAGTTAGATGGATTGGCACAAAAGCAACCACATGAAAGAAAGATACAAGTTAAAGTTTCTCGAATTGTTCAGTAGATCAGGTTAACAAAGATATAGTGCAGATATTGCATGCATGTAGAATACATTTAAGCATAATTGTTACATTATTCATAGACATGGTTGCTCCGACTAATAATCTGTGCACTAAATTAACTAGGTTGAACTAGAAATGTTTTATCTCACACGTTGGAGTCCTTTCAAGTGGCACTAAAATCTGTTACAACTATTAAATATTAATTATAAATTATTTAAAACTTAATTAGAAATATCAAATAATTAGAAAACTAGTTAGAAATATTAGTTGGAGATATGATATAAAAAGACCAGTATAAATAGTTCCTGTACAAGTTTAAAAGTTTCAATTAAGAAAGTTACATTCCCAAAAATGATTTTTTAAGAGATTGGCCATCTCAAATTATGATATTTTATTTATTCATCTTTTACCCCATGTAAACTTTTGAATAGCAATCTATACATTGTTAGATTAGCACTTTGTTCTAGTTTGTAAACTACAAGTTGTAATGATTTGGTGCTCTTGTCACAATGAGCCAAAGTAGAGAAGATATTATCGATGAGAAGATTACGCCTTTGCAACTTAGTCAACAGTAGATGCAAAATAATATCAAACAATTTTAAAAAGACGTACAAGTTAAGTTTAATACAATCACATAATGACGAGACAATTGCAATTGCATATTGAATTCCTTGATGTCCAACAAGATTTGATTAATTCTGTTGAAGGTGAAGAACAACCACTTTCATATAACTCACAAGCAATAAGTTAGGCCTAGATGCTTAAACTCATGAAGAGATGATCACCATAGAATTGAAGGCTTGTGTATCAAAATTCAAAATGCATGGATTTGACATGAAATCTAATGGATATAATGGAAATGCAACACATGACAATCTACCACAACCACCATCCATTATTCCTCTAATTGTTACTTCTATTAATGTGGAAGAAGTTGCCAATTCTTTTAAACCAATTAGAAAAAAGGTTGTGAGGGTGCTGCATAATAATAATATGGAATTTCTCATTGTGCTTGAAGAATTGATTCAAGAAGAAATGATGAAAAGACTAGTTCAAACGATTTCAAAATTGAGAATCATGGTGATCCTTCTCCCATTTATGTCAAATGAGCAACCAAATACAAGTGCAAAAGAAAGATGAATAGTATTCGTAAAACAAAGAATAAGAAAAACACAAGCCATCAAGACATGAGGACCAATTTATGCCAAAATACATCATCTAAAAAATTTATAGATAAACAAGGGATGAATCCAATCGAGAAGAAAATTATTAATGACAATTCTCAAAGAGCATTGGTTTCGACATTATATCATAAGATTGAAAAAATCGATAAATTTTTATTTTTCTTAAATTATATTAGTTGATTTTTTTTTCTTCTATTTTATTTTGTTTCCAAACCTTAAGGACAAGGTTCCTTTCATGGAGAAGGAAAATTGTTACAAATATTAGATATTAGTAACAAATTAGTTAAAACTTAGTTAGAAATATTAATTAAAGGTACAAGATATATGTATATAGATATTATAAATAGTTATTGTACAAGTTTAAAGGTTTCAATTAAGAATATTATATTCTCGAAAGTGGTTTTTTAAAGAGATTGACCATCTCAAATTGTGTCATTTTATTCATTTATTTTCTACCTCACATAAACTCTCGATTAGCTTTCTATACATTGTAAGGTTAACAGTTTTTTTTAGTTTGTGGACTAGAGGTTGTAACAAAATCCATCACTTCCTATTGGCACCATTAATGGGCAAGCTAGAAAAAAGTGCATTTTGATGTACATAGTTTGCAAGAATCTTTCTAGAAGCAAAATGCTCGATTTTTTTTTTTTTTGTAATTTTAGAATTTTATCCATATAGTTATTAAAACAATTTTTTTTTAATTCTTTAAATTTTTCAATAAATATATGTTTGTTTTACTCACAAATTAAGTAATCACAACCACAAATTATTTTCTTTTGGTTTATTAGAAGAAACTTTAATAGTGTCTCTAGAACATTCATCCATTTTAATTATGCAAACAAATACTGCACATTGATTTTCAATTTATATTTCACAAAATCTTACATGAAGATAGCATAAAACTACTATTTATATAAAAATTTTATTTATAATCACTTAAAGCCCGTTTACTTTGCTGAATAAAATAGAATTGTAATGGAATAGTTATTACTGGAGAATAGCTATTGCAGTAAATTAGTATGATGATGTTTACCTTGATATAATGGAATTGGGATTACATTGTTTACTTGAGGGAATAAAGAAATGAATAAAGGTGGAATAATAAATGGTTTAACAAAAGTAACATTAAATGCTAACATGTAATATTGAAGTCTAAAATTAGATTACATCTCCGAAAAACCGTAATCCCCAATTGACCACGGTGAGCAACTACATAGATTTCTTTGAGAGACGTGCTACTGTAAATTTCTGTTATTGCAAGTGACATTAGAACAAACTTGTCAAAGTCAATTTTTTTTCAAAAATACAAAATACCAGTTGGTAGCATTGTTAAGTATAATAGCATATAAGATATGCCATACATAAGTCACATTTTCATAAGTCACATATATAAGTCCCATTTTCATAATTATGGAGATGCCATTTCCTTGTCCTGTTAAAAAGAAATATAAACAACCAATAACAACATGCCATTTTCAATTATCCTCTAAAAGCATTTTCACATACGTTGCACGACGTGATGGATTAAGCTTATAGAGGACGTCAACATTCTCTAACATTCGTGGGAGCTTAATTAACGCCTGATATAATTCCCTCTCAAATAGACCCTCGATTGTAGATAAAAAGCTTGTCGATTTAGTTGCATTAACTCTAGGCCAATCCATTGTCAAGTGATTGACACATGTTCATATTGTATTCCTTAATTGTTGTGTCCCAACCTCAAAGCGATCCGTTATGGTAGATAATTCTACTATAGGTATAGCTGCTGTTTGACTTTGCCTCCTCTTTGAACTTAGATGGGTAGCACTTTGGTGAATGAAGTCCATATCAACATCATCTCCCGGGGGTATGATATCATCCATGTTCTGAATTAAGGGATCCTCTCTTTCTAACTCCTCAATAGCGTCTTCAGTAGTTTGTACATCTTGACCTATTGCATGATCCTTGGCATAAATCATTGACAGCTCATTCAGGTGTGGGAAACTCTTTATCATGAAGGGACTAGCACCTTTATGACTCAGTAAGATTGACACAATGAAAATGTAACATCATCCCACTATTGACTTTACAAAAAAAAATGATAATAAAAGAAATATATGAAGCACATAGCAAATATAAGTCTCCCACACCAACTTCTCTACTACTACCATCTTCCTTGCATCATCCCATCATATACTATGCTCAATCCTTTTTCAATGTTTGAGTACACGACTCAATGTAGGGTCTTGCCTTCAATGTACAATTTGGTATCCTTTGCATGAGCATTTACTTCAACTTATATAGATAACCATTCTTGAAACTAGTGTCAACATTGTGTGTCCCTCTATGGTGCAACTCAACCATGCGTGCAACTAATGCATCATCCTCAAACATTGTCCACTTCTACTTACTTTGCTTCATTGGCTTGGGATCAACTTATGTAGATTGCACCTCCTCCATGCCTAATGACAAAATTAAATAGCACCCTCAAGTGTGGAAACAAACAAAGCTAGAATGCAATGTTAGAAAAGATCACATCGATACAATAAAGAGTTAATAGAGCATGAAAGATTAAGGAATACACCATCACTAGTGAAAATGGCATAGCAAGTATTAACAAATGCACATAGAAGTACAATCCAAATATCCATTTTGCAAGTTATGTTACAATAATAATCTATGGAAATCAATGTTGACTACATCTACATGTAGTCCACTCACTAAATGGCTCGTTTGCCAAACTTTGTCTCTAATCCGACCATATGTCATTGTTCCAAGTGTGAGAATCAGATCGTTCTCATTTTCAACTGAATATTCCTCAATGCCTTCCATTGAATTGTTTAGCGGATTAGAATTCATCTCCATCCTAATAAAGTTATTGAACAAACAACATGCCAGAATGATTCAATCATGGACTCGCACATGATAAAAAGACAGGCTCCTAAGAATGGCCCATCGCATCTTCAGCATGCCAAAACACCTCTCGATCACACTCTTACCCAAAGCATGGCACATGTTGAAAAACTCTTCCACAGCTCTTGGTTGATGCCCTTGATGCCACTCATTTAGATGATACCTCTGTCTCCTAAATGGAGTAAGGAATCCCTCATAATTGGGATAGCCTCCATCAACAAGGTAATAACAACCTATATAAACATACATTATTGGTTAGCAAATATAATTGTTGTTGTAGAATAGAAGTATTCAAAAATGAACCAATAAACAAATTGTACCTTGTGGAACTTTCAGGTCATTCCTCCTAGTGAGTGCATCTTTAAGAATCCTACTATCTACAGCAAATCCTTCCCACCCGATACACACTCCAAGAACATTAGTGAAAAATTCATTCTTTTGAGTTCTATATCTACCTTTATCTTTCAATGGCACTTTGATTTGGATATGCATCTCATCTAGAGCACCCAAACAGTTTTACAATCGCAAAAAAGTTAATCCACCTCCATGCAAACCTAAAGAAATGTCTGTAATGTGAAATTTACCTTGAAAAATATCCATCTTTCATTGTTGTAGTTATCCATAATGGATTTAGGCTTCTTTAATAAATGATGATGTAATCGCAAGGTAGCATGTAATACTGAATGGAAATACCGACTAACTGTTCGTCCAAACCTCTTAAAGTTATGCTTAATGACTCTATTTTTCGCATAATGGGCAAGTATATGTAAAAACATTGAAACTTGCTCATCCACGTAGAGATGCCTAGTTGCCCTTAATCCACCTACACACTCTAACATTTCACATAGTTTTGCAAATGTACGTCTCTCTACTCTCAATTGTTTAACACAAGTTATATCATCGCAATGAACAAGTCTCCTAATTTTTTCATGGTGTTGATAAAAGTTCATTTTGTAAGATTAAACACTTGGCCGATGGGTATTTAAGGCCAATGCACACAACAACAACATAATGTGATGCATAACGTCATAATATTCTATTGAGAAAGCTAAAAAAAAAAAAAGTATCTTCTTTTTCCTCTGTGATATATGGAGATTTAAGTTCAACTCATTTATAACTATAATTATACATTGTAGGTCTGAGTAAGAAATATAATACAATATAACAAGTAGTAAGAGGAAGTAACAACAATATAAAAATACACTTTAATGCTTGTTTTGAAATTCAAATTTAACCACTATGATTCTCTTTCTAATCACGGCACAAACATACACCTCCACTTCACGTACAGCACCTTCTTCACAACACAAACTCACAACAAGTTGCAATTCCCTTCACTACATACTCACACCGCCACACATACACAACACAATCACGATGCAACTCCCTTCAAACCACAACACCACTTCACGTGCAGCACTTCCTTACCTCAACACTTCACGGCAACAATTTCAAATACCACTCTTAATGCAACCTCCTCCACAAATGGTAAGTATCAAATTCAAATTCAAATAATCATTCAATCAACTAATACACAATAACTTCTTCAACTTAAAGAAGGTGTTTGAATTTCAAATATTTTCCTTAATCTCACACAAGACAAATCTGAAAATTTGCAAATGACAACCTCAATTTCCGAAATCACCAACACATAATTCACTTTTCTTTATTTCAATTTCCACTTTTCCTAAATGATTACAAAGGAACACTCCTCCTTCCTCATGGCAAGTTTAAGGAAAACAATCTTACCACAAGTATTCCACGTCTACTTCAACAATAACAACAAGAATGCAACAAAATCCACAATCACTAATACAAATCATTTCAACAATTTCGGATCAAGAAATCAACTTCAAGAACCTTAATTGTCAAATGAAGCTCACACAATTCCCTTTTCTCAAATCCTATACTCTGATACCAAATTATGATGTGCTTAAGATTCCAAATTCACAAGCACAAGATACAAATGATTAATCAATCACACAAATAATCAATTAGACTCAAAATTGGCGTGAATTAAAAGATGAATAATCTCAAATGGCGTAAACCAAATTAGAAGTATTACAAGGGAATTCCAATACCAATCAATTATAAGGAACAATGCAATTCCAATCTCTAAAATTGGCTTGTAATACTAGCAATACATGAACCCTAATTTGGCATGAAAAAAAAATAGAAAGGTTAACCAATATCACTAAATATTACACACTAGCAATAATAGGATGCAACTTAGAAAATCTTGATATAACTCACAAGAAATTTCAAGCCAAACTCGCCACAATTTCTAAAGAAATTGATAAGAGTGGATGCTAGTAAGAGGTGACTCTCATACGGCAAAGTGTTTGAATTTTATCAAATTATCAAAAGCTTCCTAAAAAGCCCTAGTTAACAAGTATTTATACTTGCTCCTATTACGGTTAAAACAAACAAAAAAATTACAAAGTTGCCACTAAGCGGCCAATTCCAAAGATCAAAATTATAAGTAAAAAATAAACAAAAATGGTCGGTTCTCATGAGCAACAAATACAAATAGTTTTCAAGTGGCCAGTTCTTTACTTTAATTGAACAATTTGTGGGTCGTTGGATGTGACTCCAAAAATATCCTACAAGTTGATCCTTAGTGCACATTATTTGACCATCCTGTAAAACCGATTAATATACCTGCTAAAGTGCAAAATCAAACATTATTAGATAAAATGTGGCCATATGTGGATGTCTAGGCTCATGCATCCAAGTCAGGTTCCCTCACTGTTGGAACCGTAGGATGGATTCCCATAACTTCGTTCTTGTAGATCGACAAACAACACCGATGATGTTTCCAACTTCTCCTCTAATCAACAGACACCTCCAACAACAAACAGCAAGGGACAACCAACAGCAAGCAATGATGGGATCTCCACTACAGATCTTCACAACCCTCTTCCTCCAAATCTGATGTTGATGTGCTTAGGGAAAAAAACTGACTCTGAATTCATATTACGCTAATTTTACTAGGGAATGGTTATTCAATTACTGAAGTGATTGCAATTATATGACGAATGGCTATTCCATGAAGTAAATCACGCAATGCTTATGCCATATGTAATAGGGGCATAATGAAATTCCAATTACGGTGAAGTAAACAAGATGTTAGTTCTCTTAAGATATTGGTGGTTTGTTTTAAAAAATACTTTGTTTGAATTTTTCTAATATTGTTATAGTAATCAAAATTTTAAATTATTCAACATTATGTCGATAATTTAAAAATATTATTATTGCTTTCAACAGCGAAAATGGTAGAAAGTAAAAGTAACAACTATAATTTAGGAATGATTTGCAAAAAAATGTTCATAGAACATAGGAAAAATGATTTTCACTTTTGGAAAAAAAAAAAAAAAAAGCCATTTTCTCCATTTCAATTTACATTTTCCATGATCTTTAACCATTACTATTAGTGATCGGTCTCAATACAGATACAAACAGAGAGTGTAATTTGACATCGGTTAACATCCATATTTATAAAATCTATTGTCCTGATTCATCCCAATCCCGATTTCTGGACTTCCTTCCAATTAAAGACCCCATCCGTTCAAGTCTAACAATGTTGCTTGCCACTTACCAGTCACCACAATGGTGAGATGGGCATCACCACCAAAGTAAAGAGCCCCCACCCCCAGCAATGGGGCCATGGAGGATTAGGTTTTCTTTTTTTTTTAAACAGTTGGTCCGCCTGTTTTCTAAGCAAAATTAATGGTGGTTACCACAACTAACTGGCAAGCTCCACATAAGCTAAAGTCAATTCACAATCAATCGCACTGTCATGTCACCACTACTACTACAACAAGCTCCTTTCAGTTCGACCAATAGAATCTATCTACGTGTCCCCCTTTCTATGAGCTATGAACATCTGTGTGATGATTGGAGGGTGCAATATCTGGATCGATGGAAATTTGGTGTAATAATCTCGGAAATAATTGATGATGTGGTCTTATTTGATTACCTCGGCTAACGTCAGGAAATGGAATAATTAGGAATCTCAAAGTAACTAAACAAGCCGCTAACTTTGAGGAATTTGCAACAAAGCAAAAGTTAAAAAAAACAAAATACTTCAACTTTATTATGTAGTTTTACTATTTTACTTTTTATTTTCTATCCCATATCAAAAGTATCCATACCTAACCTTTCAAAAGCAAAAGCTGTACAATAATAATTGAGGTAAGCTTGGTGCTGCTCATATGGATACATGGCTAATCATGTGGATTGTTTTGAGATGAAAAATATGGTTAACTAAAATATTACCATACTATTGGTATCTCGAACTTTATATTGTAATAAGCTTTGAGTTAGTAAATTTATAAATTTTTCGGTTTCCTTTTTTTTTTTTGTTTTAAACAGATATACAAACGATAGATTTTTGTTAATCCTCTGCAGTAGTTTTTTTTTTTTTCCCTTTTAGTACATGGTTTCCACCACATATCATGTTTAAAGCATGATAACATTTGATACATGAAAGTAATGATATAAATAACATATAAATTAGAGAACTTAAATTAACAAAGTACGTTTTACAGAATGGTAACAAAGTAACACTTCGACTTTGCTGGAGAAACATGTCGTAAACTTCGCATGATTCCATCTATCTAGCTGTCTACCCAACTCAGTGAAAAAAAAATAATAAAAATAAAAAAATTATTATTATTATTCTTTATAACGGAGACATGAAATTCAAATACGAACACGTAGCTGCTTCCTAGGCTTATAAGTCATTGCCTTGGTACTCCAGCTCTCACTAAAAAACAACAGAAGAGTGTTTCCGACAGTCCCCTCGTGAACCCATGACTCCACTGGCCACCCCACTCTCTTAAAAGTTAAAACCCCCTTTGCGTTTCAGACAAAAGTTGCAATAGAGTTTCCTTCGTTAAATCCATTCTCTCTCTTGTTCCCCATTCCCTCAAACCAACGGTAGTGATCAACCCGTCAACTCTCTTTCCTAACTTCAAAAAATCACTCAAACCCAGAAAACCCATTTGCTCTTATCGTCTTCTTAACTCAAAGTTGCAGACTTTCTTGCAATGTTTAAAGATAGCCAGATGGGTCCTCCCCATTTCTTTGTGCTTTCACTAATCTCTCTCTTGATGTTATCGCAACTGTCCTATTACAGTGAAGCAGTCACTTACTGGGGAGATATCCAGGTCTTGAAGGAGCTTAAGGACGCGGTAGACACCAACTCTGTGAGCCCCGGGTCATGTCTGAGTTCATGGGACTTCTCATTTGACCCCTGCGACAGCCTCTTCAGCGACAAGTTTACATGCGGTTTCAGATGCGACAGGGTTGTGTCGAGACTGAGTCGACTCACTGAACTCACACTCGACCAAGCGGGTTACTCCGGTTCACTCGCTTCCGTCTCTTTCAACCTCCCGTATCTCCAAACCCTTGACTTATCAGGAAACTATTTCTCCGACTCAATCCCCGACTCGCTCTCGAACCTTACACAGCTGAGTCGACTCAGTCTCTCAAGTAACTCATTTTCAGGCCCGGTACCCACCTCCATCGGCTTACTTTCTAATCTCCAAGAGCTTTTCTTGGACAACAATGCCCTTGAAGGTACAATCCCTGGAAATTTCAACAACCTAGCGAATTTGAGCAGGCTTGAAATTCAGTCCAATAATCTGTCGGGAGATTTCCCTGAACTCGGATCCTTGAAAAATCTATACTACCTCGATTCTAGCGATAATTCAATTTCTGGCCAAATCCCATCAAATTTACCAATTTCTTTAGTCGAAATCTCCACGAGAAACAACAAAATTTCCGGAACAATCCCACAAACCATCCAGCTTTTGAATTCCTTACAAGTTCTTGATTTTAGTCACAACAACCTAAGTGGCTACGTACCATCGATTTTATTCACACACCCATCACTACAACAACTCACGCTTTCATACAACAATTTCAACTCCATCCAAATACCATCCTTTACTTACATCCAAAGCCAGCTTGTTGCAATCGACATAAGCAATAACATGATTAAAGGTTTCTTACCAATGTTCCTAGGGCTAATGCCAAAGCTATCAGCTTTATCACTAGAGAACAACTTGTTTACGGGTATGATTCCGACCCAGTACGCTATTAAGGCGGTTGTACCAAGTAATGGAGTGTCGCAGTTTGGGAGGCTGCTGTTGGGTGGGAATTACTTATTTGGAGTCATACCCGGTTTGCTTATGGGGCTTAAACCGGATGGTGATGTGAACGTTAGTATAGTAAATAATTGTTTGTATAGATGTCCAAGGCGTTTCTTCTTCTGTCAGGGCGGTGATCAGAAATCTTCATCGGAGTGTAATAGTAACGGGCCTTTCATTCCTTGAACAGTGTGTTCTAAGATTATGTATTGTATAAAATAATGTCGATTAATTGATTAATTAATTAATTGATTTTGAGTACTTAATTGGTCTTTGATCCCCTCATTCTCTTTGGTTTCTTATCGGAAATTTTAATTTATTAGTTTTAATTTTCCATGCAATCAGCATCTTCACTAGTTTAACACAGAAATAAAATACGTTGTATAGAATAAAATCTTAGAAAATATGGCTTTATAGGTGGTATGTACTATTTATAGATAGGAGGGGATGCAATTTCATTTTGATATTTCATGCGTGTCTTGTTTTTGGTGAATAGACCGTAATTCCTTGATTGAGCTGAGTATATCTCAACTATGGAGGCTTTTTACTAAGAATCTAATTCTTGTCAAGGATTCGGGTTGTGAAATGAAAATATGGTCGATTAAAAAAAAAAAAAGAGGAGGAAAACTAGCGTCAACAACTCATATAATTTGATGGATTTTATTTGTATGTTTGCCTATTCAACGGACAATTTTTTTAAACTCATGATAAGTACTCCGTGGCATTTATTATTAGAGGTAAACAATTGCGAGATAAGGTATAAAAGCTCCATTAATACTCCTATTTTTTAAGATACAGATTTTAAAATTAAAATTGTCAAACTATCCTAAATTTTATATCTTACAAAATTTATAAGTTATATTATGGAGTATATAAATTTTATCTTTTTTATAAATTTTAAATTTATATGATATTAAAAAATAATTTTTGTATAATATTACAAGTTATTTATATGTAAAACCTATGAAATTGTAGATGGGGGTATCAGTAGAAGTGGTCACATGCATATCACGTGAGTACCGCATTGCACATGAATTCAGAGAAAAACAATTCAAAGATTGCACGTGATGGATGATTAAGGAGAGAGGAGTAGGAAGAAGAAACAAACAATCTCAAACATCTCGAATACATAAGTAATATACAAGAAGTTGAGGGAATCTCAAGCATTAACTTTACAATTCTTAAGCAATGAAGATCATTTTTCGTTGATCTCTTGTTTGATCTTTGAGAGCAGAAAACTCTTTGTGAAACACCGTTTCTCTGATCTTAAGAATTCGGGAAAAGCCCCCCAATTGGGAGGAATAATTGAGTATTTATAAACTCTTATGCCTGATAACATCCGTTATATCACTTTAGTGATTAATAGGCAAGATACAGTCTGCTCAATTTAGAATTATCTTAATGAGTTTGCCATAAGCCCAAAACGAATAGCTTTCCTCATAAATACATGAGTCTACTTAAGAAAGGTGGGATGTGAATGGATCAGTTCAACGATCCCTGTTCCGAGCCCATTAAGCCAATTCTTTCTAAATCATCCCAATAATTGGACCGGACTCATTAGACCTTGTCACTTAACCCAATGAATTAAGCTAAATAATCAATGGGCTTAGCTCAATATATTTTCATAATATTTTTAGCTCTCTATATTTTACCTATGACCAAAGTCCTTTGAACAAAGTCGAAGGGGTTTAGGCATTAAATAAACTTTTCTAATGGCAATGAAATTGCTTGGCGTATGTGCACTTGTGAAATAGCTGCACTGCTACTGCATACATGTCTTGTGTGACTCATATTACAAGAGTTTGGAGTTAACACTACAAATAATTTAGCTTTTTATTTTTATTTTAGTGCGCAAGTTTGCAGCACTCTTTAATTGCACATGTCTTCTTTCATCGAAATGACTTTGCTCATAAGATAATATATGCATAAATTTTCTTTAATAGATAAGTCATATATATATATATATATATATATATATATATATATATATATATTCCATGCTTGTAGAGTATTTGACTTGCCAATTTGTCTTCAATATCTTAACTCTTCGTTAATGACTTCAACTGACTTGTTGAATCCAATTCATAGAAATAAACTAGTAAATCCATATATTATGCGCACATTAATTTTGACATAAGCAAAAGTTCTGTATCATAACAATAACTTCATGTTTAGCGCCACCTTAGTGTATTGTATATATCTTTGACATATCACCATTAGATCCCTCAAATTATCATTTCATACATATTTTAATATCATACCAAATATGCTTCGAAATCTATATCTAATAAAATATCTTTACTTAGCTAAATACATTATAATGAGAATTTACTTTTCCATTCTAATATATTCATATATATCCTGATAAATATCAAGTCCAACTTTACATATTAATAAGATCTACGGAATCTATTAATTGCCAAATTTAAATCCTTGAGCTTTATTATTATGCCCAGTGAACATCAAAACCAATCCTTAATTATTAACAAGATCTGTTGAATCCATTAATTTTCAAATTTAAATAATTGAGATTCATATTTTTTTCATCTATCCAACCAGCTATATATATATATATATATATATACACCACAAGTAACATCAGGTTTCCTCCCTAACTTCCTTTTTTTTTTTTTTTTAACCGTCATCTCAATTGTTGACTTCTTTACAGGTTACACAATAATTCAATCTACCTGCACTCATCGGAAGAGATCATGCACCACATTATCAGAAGAATCACGCACCACGTCATTGGAAGAATCACGCCGAAGCCAGCCTTCTGCTTTACCTTCAACGGTAACACGACGACTTTTTTTTTTTTCGGAGCATGTCTCGCACTTGCTGCTGATAAACACGAACATGTCCCCTGTTCTAAGCATTGCCGTCCAATTTACTTCTCTTGGCAACACCAATGACCCAATCCGTATTCTTCGACTGATAATCTCGTAAAACTATATATATGCTTAGTTGTCTTCAAATCTGATTCGCCATCCAAATTTATAGTTTAAATGTTTGCAAGTCCACTAGGATCACTAGTACCAAGCAAGACCGTGTCACATGGAATCGTTGTCTCGTTTTGCATTTGAGAGATTTCCAAGATCCCAACCGATCCTTACCTCGCCGGAGAAACGGTATAATTTGCCAAATATCCAATGCTGCAGGAGCATAGGATCAGTGATCGTGGCGTTACCACATTGGCCGGCATTGATGGAGGGATCAAAGATCGATTCAGAGTTAGAGAGGGAGAATTGGATGGAGTAATCGAAGAGTTGGCCCGGGATCAGTGATTCAGGTTCCGAATCGTAGGGTTAAGGGTTTGAGAAGTGGTTGGAGGTGAGTTTCTCGATGAGAGCTTTGATCCTGGTGGCTACTCTGAAGCGTTTACGCCAAGAAGGAGCGGTTCTTGGATTTAATCGGCGATGGAAATCGGCTTCTGGAGTGACTCATCGAGAGCTTGTTAGATCAGGAATTGTTGTTGCTTTTATTGTTGTCCATATGGTGGTCTTCTTTTGGTAGAGTAAAAGGCTGCTGTGTTCCAACTTCCCGTTAGTATGTTTACACCATATATATGGCTCTCTGTGGGAATTTCTCCATGAGATTAGTCATTAGTACCTTTATGTGGCCGGAAGATAGGGTCAACAAATGTCTCTACATTTTTTTTTTAAGACTAACCCAGTTTGTTGAGGAATAGCCTTCATGTCGAAAAGGTTAGCTCTTTTTTGAAGGAAATGCTTTTGCTTGAACTTAGATAGCTTTCTGGTGGCTTCTGCATGAAAGACAGAAATGTCTGGTGCAATTTTACCCCAGCCATCCCCAACAACGTTTTTACTAGAAAGCAGATTGTTGGACTGGCCATATTCCAAAGCTCTGCTTCTGGTTGCCACGAAAACACTGTAAGGCGCTTTGAAGAGGTAATTTGCAGGAAGGCCAACACCGATGCCAGCAGCAGTGAAGCCTACGCTAAAACCAATGCCACAGCCAACTCCAACATAACCAATCACCTCAGGGCCAAATCTAGGACCCCAACCAATACCGTAGCCAAAACCAATTCCCATGTCCCAAAAGGCTCCAATGGTGGGATGCACAGGATATCTCCTTAATATCCCTTTAATTGTCATCCTCACCATCAATATAAATGGAATATGGATCTTTTAAGAGGTAGCTCACTTTCAGTAGTGCCGATGCCAACGCTAGTGCCAGTGCCAGACATCCAGTCCAGTGTATATTTAATTATGTGAAGGTAATAAAATAAAGAAGGTGGAGGTGGCGATGGCGATGGCGATGGCAATGGCGATTGGCATTGAGAAATAGATAAAATGATCTAAACAAGAGGATGACACAATCCGTGATTCTGTTACTTGGTGGGGACTGAGCCATGAGGCTCAATCAAACAGTCAATGAAGTTGAATTTTTTTTCGTTCTTGTTTTTCTCAATACCGATTGATGTGGAAAGTCCCAAATTAGGGATTGATAGTGACAATGTTAAGTACGTGTCCGGCCTATTGTAATGGTCACCGCCATTGAGGAAGTTAAGGACCGGATGCCTGTGACGAAAAAACATTTTCTATTTGCTGACGTGACATCAATCATCTAGCCACACGTGCCTAATTAAAACCCAATCAACATGATGATGTCTTCGAGATATATGGCCTGCATGTTTTATGTTGACTGCGACCATAGCTATTCCCACAATCAGAAGCAGACACAGCCATTTCAAAAGAGCGAACCTCCGTTCCTTGCTCAATGACTAGGTCCTACAGGGAAAATTTCTATCGGCATTCTCAAGCTTGTAACACAGTATGTCCAATATAGATGACTTCCACTTCTGGGTCACAGCTCTCAGGAATGTCAAATATTTGTTTTGCAAGAGGGATGTCCAGCAGCTCCCTGATCACTCATGAAATATATATGTGAAACCGCTAGCAAGTATACTTGGTCGCAATCAAGTAATATATGATGAGTAGAGTATCGTTCCCTCGAGGACTAAAAAGATTACCAAACCTATAATAACTTATACTGATATTTAGGTAATTCAAACAGAAATTTTTATATATTTAACTAAAGAGATTAAATTAAGTTCTATGCTAATGAGAATTATAAGATTCTTATAAATACTTCCAAGTGAACAGTAGGAATTTAGAATTCACCCTAGTCATGCTAATCAAACTACTGTTAAGTTATTGAAATCAACTTATATGTGGTTATTCACGTGAGTTCAACATTTTAAACCTCAAATCAATTAGTCCACTTTCGTATCTCTAATTAACAGAGGATTCTAATATACTCTCATACATTTTTCAATGCTATGATCGCCTTATGCCCTAATACAATTATCCCTAATCTCTCAGTGAATAATTAATTAGAACATAGCTTTAATCTCTATATGAACTCTAATTAAACCAATTAACGCCACTTTCGCATTGACTCATTAGTCTAATTAAGAATTCCTAACAAATCCTATCTCCACTTTCGTATTGATTGGATTTCTAACAATCTAATCTTATCACAATTAAATTGAAATTACAGGAATTCTCAACATGAATACTCCACATATATGTCAATCTCATAACCAAACTACACTGATCATTTTAGAAAACTAGGGCTTCATCCACTATTCCCACGAATGAAATTAGCCAGCCATATAATAGATAACAACAAGACAAAATTCAACGAAAAATATTAAAGAATCCATTAAAGACATAAAAACCAATTCACAGAAATGCAAAATATGATTAGGATAAGAAGTCACCAATATGTAGCAAATCTGGAAATAAGATCCTAAAACAACTCTTCAGATATTTCTGACTTGATCTCAATTGATGGAAGTACAATTGAATTCAATCTTCAATTCCCTTGTAAAAAGTTAAAGTTTCTCAAAACAAAGTTCTCAAATCTGCCAAATTGTTCAAAGTCTCCTCTTCTCCCCCCGGTCGTCTTTTTCTTTTCTTTCTCACCCCTTCTTTTATGCTCCGTAGAAACGTACAAATTGCACAAGAATATGAAAAGTCGGCAGTCCACCACATGAGGCACGACCGTGTGTAATGTGGTTGTTACTGCCACCACATAAACCATGGCCGTGGGATAACTCCGTAAGCTTTCGGCATTTTTTTCCTTTCCTTCTTCTTTTAGGCACGACCGTACCTCATCCCTTGCTTGTGATTTCTTCATGTTTTGCATCATGTACATCTTCAAGTCCATTAATCCCTAAGATATTAACATAAATGCAATTTAAGTATCTTTTTATTGGAAATTTCTAATAATTGACAATAATATATATACCAATCGCAAGATGCAACATGATAAAATATGCCTTTATCACTCCCCCAAATGTACACGGACACATGCGCTGTCTGTGATTGTTAGGAGATCACCATGTGTGACAACTACAGCAGGCTTATTATCTTTAAGCGACAAGTATGAGTTGATTTTCCTCTTTGCCTTAGTTTCGTGGTGATCGAAAATAGTGATACGTAAGTAACTTATCACATGATCTTCCAAAATCGACCTTTTCAATAACAAGTGTACACAATAGGATTTTTTACTTGCCAGTTTTCCATTATAACTTGTCTCTAAATAATTTCTCCTTATGCTTTCAATTTTCTATTATGAATTTCTGGTTCTTTGCACTATTTTTAATGCTTTGAATGTCTTGTTTGCCAATGTAGGATAGGGCCATTTTATTGCTATGTTCCATTTATGGCTCCATGCTTATTATCTATCTTCAACTCGAGAATTTGATTCAATCTCTATCAATGAATAGGCTTAATCAAAATGATATTTTCCCTTTGCAATTTCAAGTGATATAAGGGCTTGATCTATTAACAACTCAACATAGGAATGAAGTGTGTCCAAGTTTAAGACAGTGGCCATTCTCACTACAACCTTATTCACAAGTTTTCTTGGAGAATAAATAGGAACTTCATTCTTCCAAGTTTACTCTAGTTGTAATCAGCAACTTTACCAAGTTTGGCAAGTGATAGGGACTTCATCCCTCTTCTTCCTTCGATCATGAGTGTGATAGAAACTTCGTTCCATTTTCGTAACGGGAGAATTCTTATCCACCCCAAGGTCAGATAATATTGCTCTCTTGAAGAATACTAGGATCCTTTGTGCCATTATTACTTCCACTCGACGCGGTCCCTACACAAGAGCGAGATGGAAGTGTTGCTATGACTTAGGATCCTTTATGCCATTACTACATCTGCTTAACAGTGGTTCCCACATATAAGTGTGATGGAAGTGTGATTCTCGTGTTCCTTTGAGGATTTGAGGCGAGAAATTCCCAAGTTCTAGGTTTAAGTCATAGACAAGAGTAAGTATTCTCATTTTGTGTACTTACATGAATAAATCTTATATTGATAGCTCACGTATTTCTTTTTATCATTGTAGGTGATAGAAGTTGGCTTGTCAATTCTATCAATGCAAGAATGTCATAAGGTCAAGTATAGTAGGCCACTAATAGAGTGAGCCTTACACAGTAGACCCTAGTAGGTCTCGAGTGTAGTGAGCCTCAATCATGGCATGTGTTGCGTGTAAAAGGACTTGAGCATAGCAGGCTTGGTGTGTAGTAGGCCTTAGTAGGTCTCAAGCACAACTAGCCTCAAGTGGATCAAGTGTTGAGCATAGTGTGCCTTAAGCGGACTGGAGGGTCATCATCAAAAGTGATTCGATATTTTGCTTTATGAATGAAATAAGAGAACTACCTCTATTTGTCACCCAGACTGCATTCTCAAGTAGTCACCTTCTAGGTGGAATTCTTAGGTAGAGCATGTCAACTTTGACATTGGAGTGCATAGCTCTTTTGAAGAAGATCAGGACATCTATGTGCCAACTAGAGATCATAATCCTTGACTGGCTGTTATTGGTCAAGCATTTTGGAAGCCTTTTTTTTTTTTAAAGTTGACGATGGTGATAGCACTAAAGATCTAAATGATCTAATGAAGTTGCTTTGATATCAAGGTGCAAGAATGATGCTTATGTTGATGCGTTACTTCTTAGTGTGCTACACCTAAAATATCTCTCTTCCCCCAATTGCTAACATGTCTCATCAAGTCAGGGTAGCAACTTTAGATTTCTGGTAAAACCTTTTCTCTTGGGATTTTGTTGTGCCATCCCATCTAATAGTGCCATTAGAGGGCCTCTTGGTGGCCTGCACTATTTAGATATGTGTAAGTCATTGTGCACTTAAGAGGCAATGCCTTCACTTAGCAGTAGTGATGCAAAGACCCACTTAGAGGGGCGTCGTGAATATGAAACCGCTTAGACTCTTAAGATTTAAGAAGCCTCTAAAGTCATCCCGCTCATTAGAGCAAAGTCTTCTCTTGCTAGCGATGGTGTATGTAAAAAAAATAAAAATTAGAGAAAATATTCAACCACGCTTAAGCAACGATAATGACATTCATTGCCTGAAGTCATGAGCTCTCTTTTACTAGTCAAGGGGGTATTTCCCACTACTTAACTATTTAGTATAAGTTACTAGGAGATTAAAAATACTCCATGATAGAAATTTTATGATTGAGCATAAGTAGATTGATTGTCTTACTTAACTGCAATGGCTTATGATGCACTTAAGAGACAACACCCTTACCAGTCTGCACTGTTCATGCCCGACTTCCTGTCATGTGTCTAGGAGTCAAAGCTCATACTAATATGCACTATTCATGCCTGACTTTCTATCGTGCACTTGGGAATCAAAGCTTTTACCAGTCTACACTGTATATGCTTGATTTTCCGTCATGTGCTTGGAAGTCAAAACTTTTACCAGTATGCACCGTATATGCCGAGCTTTCCATTGTGCACCTAAGTGTCAAAGCTTTTTCTAGTCAGCATCAATGTTTACACTATCCCATATATGCTTTGTTTCAATTAATCATAAATCTTGTATAAATTCTAACATGATGATTCATTGGGGTATATGAGTAAATTGGCTAAATGCTGCTCAAGTTGAGAAGTAGCTTCATGGCTAGCTTTAAAGGAATGAGCAAGTCTTGCTCATAATTGGAAGCATTAGCATGAGAACCAAATGCTAGGGCATCGCCTGGGCTTAAGGTGTGAGAGTCGTGATGCCAAGGTATTACCTGGGCTTAAGGCGTGAGATTCATGATGCTTAGGCTTAAGGCATGGGAGTCAAGATGCTAGGGCATTACCTAGGCTTAAAGTGCAAGTATATAAGACTATACTACAACGGAAAAACAAAACAAAACTTTTGTGATTTGTGGCAAAATTTGCTCTTTATTTACAAAATAAATAACAAGTTTTAACCTTGACTTTAGTGTTTAATGAATCACTGATCACTATCAGATGTAGTCTTTCATAAAATATCTTTCTTAAGCCTTGACAATCTATCTTCCTCGGATCTTATATACTATCATAAGGAGTACACCCTTCCCCCATCTTTGCTAATGAAACTTTCTATGCCTTTATTTCTTTTTTACTTTTTTCTTGCCCCCACAAGAGCCTCGCATTCTCTTCTTTCTCTTGGACTTCTCTTGTGTGTCCTCGTAAGTGGGTAGTGATGTGCCAAAGGGTTTTGCAATAGCAATCTCTCCCTCTTCGACATATTCATCGAAAAATGTAGCTTTAGTGAAGTATGCCTCATTATGCTCGAATTGATTGTTTGTAATGAGAATGAATATTTCTTTTCCCTTCCAATGGCCTTTAATGCACTGATGTCATGTTGAAGGTATGAGATTGTGATCGTGCAACCACTTTCTTCCAACCAGTAGATGGTAGGATACGGGCTCGTCGATTACGTGGAATCATGTGGAGCTTTGTATCGGGCCTACTTTAAAGCTCACATTAACATACCCTACTGTGTTTGTAGGTACGTCGATGAAACTATTCATAGCAATACGTTGTCTCACTAGGTGCTAGTTATCTATCCCTACAACCTTAAGTGTAGACATCGGCATTATGTTTATAGAAGAGTTATTGTCTATGAATGTCCTCTTAATTAGATGCCTATTTAGCATGCTTTCCACATAAAGAGAACGGTTATGAATGGGATTCTTAGCGCACATGTCCGCATTAGTAAAGAAAATTGCATTCTCATGCACTCATTCTTCGTAGAGGCTGTGCTCAACTGCACTCTCCATATTGTCTCTCTACGATTTGGGTAAGGGCAACTACTGCCGCAAAATGTGCATCCTCGTTAAACCCTAATAGGTTAAAAAAATTATGAAGTTAGTTGTCCTCATTAGAGTGGCTACTTCTTACATACTTGCATCCTCATTATTCTTAATCATAGCTTCTTATATATTACGTACCTTAGCATGTGACATATCTCCATCTTCAATACTAGGATTATGGCTAATGGCATTTGTAATACCTCATTGATTATTGTGTGTAGAGAGTGGATTATTACGAGCATCGTCGTTTTCTATAATAAGTTCCCCATTACGGACTCTATCATTGAAAATCTTCTTCAAAGTCCAACATTCTTCTATAAGGTGACCTATGAATCTTTGATACTTGCAAAACTTAGGACCATTCCTCATTTTGTGTTGGCAAATGATCCACTCTTGGGAGCTTGATATTCCTATCTCGTAACCATTGATCAAACAAAGCATGTACCTTTCCCATTGGGCATGGGAAATGGGGGATTGATGTAGATCATCAGGATATATCATTCCTTGGTTTCTTATTGTCTCTAGGGGTGTTAATCTGGGTCGAGCTAGCAAACGTTGCTCGTTTCGCAAACCTCCCATTTTCTCCTCGGGCTATGAATTGCCCTAACCAATATTCTACGGTATTTGAGGTAGGTTTTGCTCCATTAGTTTAGTGTTAGGATCTTGTTCTTGATAGATATCGTCAGATGGTCCTCTCTTCCTAAGAGGTACCATTACTTTTCTAGTCACTTAACTCTGTCTCCAGCGAAGTCACCAAAATGTAGATGGGGTGTCTCAGTAGGAATGGTCAAGTATGTATTATGCAGGTACCGCACTACATCTGAATTTAGATAAAAGCAATTCAGAGATGGCACGTAATGGGATGACTAGGGAGAGAGAGGCAAGGAGGAGAAGCAGGCAATCTCAAGCATCTCAATTGCACAAGTGACAAACAAGGGAGCTAAGGAAACCTCAAGTGCCAACCTTGCAATTCTTGGGCAATGGAGATTATTCTCCGCCTAATCTCTTGTTTGACCTTTGAGAGTAGAGAACTCTTGGTGAAATATCGTTTCCTTGATCTCAGGAATTGGGAAAAAAGCCTCCCAGTGAGGAGGAATAGCTGAGTATTTATAGACTCTTAAGCTTGATGATATCTGTTAGATCACTTTAACGATTAACATGCGAGGTGTAGTCTGCTCAATTTATGATTATCTTAATGACCTTGCCATAAACTTAAGATTAGCAGCCTTTCTCATAAATATATGAGCCTGCCTGAGAAAGGTTAGATATGGATGAATCAGTCCAACAATCTCTGTTCCAAGCCTACCAAGTCAATTCTTTCTAAGTATCATAATAATTAGATTGGACTCATTAGGCTTTATCACTTAACCCAATGAGTCAAGCCAAATAATCAATGGGCTTAGCTCAATATATTTTCATAATATTTTTAGCCCTCTATAGAAACTATAGCACAATTTGTTGAATTAATTTTTTTTTTAATTTTTCCGTATTTATTATTTTAAGTTTATATGAACTTATTACTTAACAAATAAGAAATATCACGGGAAATGAATGGAAAACATGAAGTTGGAAAGGGAAATTAGAAAGGATAAGGTAAATAATGCAAAACATAAAGTAAGTGTAGTGGCATTAAGTTAAACCATTTAGGGTTATTAATTTTTAAGTTGAAATTATTATTTTTTTTACTAAAATTTTTATTGATTGAAAAATATAATATTATCATTTATTATTTACTTGTTAAGATTATTTAATGATTTTTTATAGGATAAGTATAAGATATTTTAATACCTATAACCTATATACTAGATTCTATAATGGATATAAGGTAAAAAGGTCTTATATGTAACCTATCTTTTGAAAATAAGTTTCATAAAATTTATATCTAAAATTTACCCTGCAATTTAATACCCATTTGAATCCCATCTAATTAAGTAGCGTATAAATGAATACTTTATATAATAGGATTAATCACTTGCCCTTAATTCATTTTTATGAATTGAATCATACTTTACCATCTAAAGAGATCTATATACATGATATGTAACCCCATAAATTTAATTGATAATAACATGCATTATCACTGTATAAAAAGTTAATGGATCATTATTTAAGTAACTAAGTAATTTAAAATGTGTGTTGATAATTTCTCTTGTTGCTAATGCATTGCTTAATCATGAGTAAAATCTTACGTTATTTTTCAGAAATCATATGGTTTAAGTTTTCAGTTCTATCCTACATATTTCTCAAAACTAATCATATATTTTTTTAAGGTAGTTCGAGTAGGAACTTATCAAATAGAATTTGAAAAAAAAATAAATTGTATTTTCAATCTGATTAGTTTGATATGGATAAGGGCAAGTTGTTTATAATATTGATTATACGCTAAATAAAAAAGTTTATGAAAAAAATCAAAAGTTAATAATCTTTCCTTTTTCATAAATTGACACGACAATTGACAAGAAAGAAAGCCTTCTCTCAAGGAGATTGATAAGGATGTTGATTGGCGTGTCACTTTCGGTTTGCCTTCAGCAGATAACTGCAAAATGGGATTGAGACTCATTGATTGATGGATTGAGATGTTGATTTAATGTTATGGGGGAAGGGCTGTCACTTGTCAGTGGTCAAATGATTCTTATCTATGAGACAGAGAGACACTGACTAAATTAAAGCAGATGGCAAAAGTAAGTAATGCAACTTCCTAGATTTTTTTTTTGTCTTTTTCTGACAATATGTAAATGTAATGAAACTGAGCTTGATCAATGCGCCTGGATGTAAGTGCCGTACGGATCAAAACCCACCCTGTATTTATAATATAATCAGCATCTTCATTAGTTTAACATACAAATTGGAATACGAAAAATATGTTGTATAGAATGAAATCTTAGAAAATATGGCTTTCCAGGTAGCATAGGAATGCAGTTTTATTTTGATATTTTTACGTTGTTTGATTTCAATTAATGTCTTGTTTTTGGTAAATAGACCGTAATTCTATGATTGAGCTGAATATATCTAAACTATGAAGGTTTTTTTTTTCCTAAGAATTTAATTCTTGTGAAGGATTCGGATTGTGAAATGAAACTATGGCTCAAAAGAATTTATTATCTTTTTTTTTTAAAAAAAAAGACTATTTAAAAACTCATAATTTTATAAATTTTATTTGTATATTTACGGATCCGATTAAAAAGTTTTTAAACTCATGATAAATACTTTATAGCATTTATTATTAGGAGTGCATATTGATTTGATATGAACTATAAAATTTTGATTTAGTTTAATTAGTTTTATAGATAGAATCATAATTTGTTATCTAAAAAATCTATATATAAATATAATCTCATATATCTAATATCAAATTTGATTAATAATAAAATGAACTATCACTATAGAAGGTTAATGGTCTCACTATTTAAGTAACTAAATAATTTAAAATATGTATTGATAATTTCTTTTAATTGTAAACTAGCATGCGATATCCATCCGTATATATATAATCCAATATCCCTAAAGTTAAATAATATATGCATTTAGTCAAGAATAAACTTAAAAGTTTTTTTTTTAAATACCATATTCAATAGATGAATTTTTTAATCACAAATAAAATCTTACCATGCTTTTTAAAATATGGGTATAGTTTTTTGATTCCGTTCTATTTATTTCTTGAAATCAACTACATATTTTTCAATATAGTTTGAGGCAGGAACTTTTCAAATAAAAATAGGTAAAAAAAAAAAAAAAAACTATGTGATTTGGTTTGATTTGCGGCATAATTGAATTTGGTCGTGTACTGTTTTCCCATCCCATCCGATCATTATGGATTAGGAAACAAATTATTTATTTTACTGACTATATGCTAACTAGAAAAAGTTTCTGAAAATAGTCAAAAGTTTATCTACAATCCCGTAATATCTTCTTTTAATAAATCGACACCTTAATCGACAAGAAAAAAGCATTCTCTCTAGAGGATCGATAAAAGATGTCAATTGGTGTGTCACTTTCGGATCTGCCAGAAAGCTGATAACGGAAGGCTGTATTGGACTTATGCATTGATGGATTGAGGTGATAATTTAGGCTGCGTTTATGAAAAAAATTTGGATGGTTTTACACAAAAAGAATAATATCATATAATATTTTTATTATGTTTAAAGTATATAATATCAAAAATATATATTTTGATCATAATATTGAGGTTTTTTTAGTACTCATAAAAAAGTTTTAATAGAAATATAATAGTAAAAAAAATGGTAATGTTATAGAATTATTTATAGATTTTAAGAATATACTTATTTTGTGTTGTAAAATAAATTTTTATACTATCTTATATATGATATAATTTTTTTTTTGAGTTTTGGAGTATCTTAAAATCTTTTTATCTAGTAACATAATTCAATTTATAAACCAAATAAAAAATTATGAATTTTATTAAATTTAGTATAATAAAATAATAGTAACTAAACATTACCTCAATTTTATTAGGGGTCATGAGGGTAGTCAGTGGTCAAGTGATATATATAATATAGTGTTTGGTTAGTAAAATTTCGTATTACCGTAAAAAAAAAAAAAAAAGACAACATTATATAAGAAGCATAGTATAATATAATTTTTTTATATTATGTTAAAAGTACGTAGCAAAGGATACAAATTGTAATAATGATATAAAATTATTTTTTACGTTAATATAAAAACTTACAAAAACCATTTTAGCATGATTGCAATAATAAAAGAAATAATGATATTGTAGGGTTATTTTTTGGGTTTTAAAAATATATTTATTTAGTTTTAAAAAATAAATTATTATACTATCATGTATACAATATAATATTTTTTATTTTACCTAATATTTTAATATATTTCTATTTAATAAATTAAACTAATATAAAACTAAATAAAAAATTTATTTAATCCAATACCGTAAAATAATTAATACCTATGTAGTTTTAGCTAAGAGAAAGACACCGAGTAAAGCAGATGACAAACGCAATGCAATTTCCTAGATCGTTTTTGTCTTTCCTCGGACAACGTGTAAAAGTAATAAAACTGAGCTGATCGATGCGTGTGGATGTACGTGCCGCAGGAACTAAAACCCGGCCCATTGGCCATATGTATAACACGTGTGTACCTTCAACGGTCGGGTGTGTGATATCCTGGTTTATTAGCCCTCTTATCTACACCAGTACTATTCCTATTATGTAAACATTAACATTGAAAAATTCACTATAGAATTTCGTGAAATTGCAATTTCATCCCCTTAATCATTTTTTTTTTTAATCTTTGAAATCTAATTCAAATATTGAATCCTCCAAATATTTTTATTTTTTTTAAAAAGGTTCCTTTAAACTATATTTTATTATTTTTTAAGAAAAAAGTAATCAAAACTAAAACTAAAAGAATACATAAGAAATAGAGAAAAAAACTCTATATTTTATATTTTGATTTTTTTAATATTTTATTATATTTATTATTATCATTACATATAATTTTTTATTTATTGATTTCTCTTTTAGCTATTTTTAACATAGAAAAATCAACATATAAAGTATTGCACTTGTAATTTAAGGAAAGAGATTGTCAATTATATCGTTAATATAAAGTAAATATTATCAATTCGTTTGTCATCATTGTTGTACTACTAGAAAATTTTTGAAGATCTTTTCACTAGTCAAAACTCATGACAATAGAAATGCCATCACAATCAAGATGTGGCCATGCGGGATTATTACGTTAAAACGGAAAATCAATTAAATATATTGTCATGTCTTGAAATTGAAGGATGCAAATAATCTATCATATATTTATATTATAGTGTGAATTTATAAAGCTCTAAACTAATTATAAATGCACAATTTATACAGCAACAACACACTTCCAACTCTAATAGCAATAGCTTTAACTTATCAAAAATTTCAAAAGCTTATAAATACATAATAACTAAGAAACTTAATTTACTTAATTCTAAACTAGATAATTTATAGATTAAACCTTTCAATGCTCTAGCAAGGTTCCTGCTCTCGTGATGTTTCCACTCTCATGCCCAAGGTTCAATCTTGAATGGAAATAATTATCCTATGTACCTAATGTAGCATTTGCTATTAAACTAGATAAAACTTTTTTTATGTGTTTGGTTTAAAAAATTGATTTAAATACCGGATAAAATGACTAAAATTAGTACCATATCAAATACGGTACAAAATTTACACCATAGACAAAAAATTATTTTTTTTAAAATGCCTCAAATATCTCTACTCATCCGCCATCTAAAAAACAAATCCCTATCTCAATACTACTGCACGATTCCTTCCTTGCCGCTTTAGTTCTCAACGTCTTCACGCTGTTAGTCGCCATTCGGTTGTCGACATCTTCACGCTGCCAGTCACTATTCATCTGTTGCCATCTTCACAATTCTCGTCCGGTTTATCTTCATCACGTCAATGGCTTCCTATCCCGTCTAGTTCATCTCGCTCTCTCACTTACTCTGTCTCTCTCGCTTGCTCTGTCTGGTAGCGTTTTTGTCTTGCCTGCGCAGCACACAGTGCTGCGATTTGTTTCTAAATCTGCAATTTATTAGTGGGTATGTATCTGGATTTTTTTCCCCAGATCTACAATTTTGTTTCCACAATTTGTTGTAGTTTTTTGGTTGCAAAATAAATGAGAAAGTTGCAGAATATTTTTGCAAGCCTCTGACATGGCATTTGGATTAGATGAACTTACTACAAATCCTATGAGGAATTATTTAGCATAAAAGATGTACGATGAATGGAAAGTATATCATAAGAACTAAAATGTCACTTAATTATTACATATTTTTTTTATTGATGTTTGTTGGAACATTGTTACTATTGAATTTTTGTTAGTTATGTATTATTGAAATCATTTGGTTGTGGAATATTGAATTTTATTTTGTAATGTAAATTGAAATATTTTATCCATTGTTTGTATGCACGACTTAAATTTTAATTATTTTTCTTTTTACTTGCAATATGGATGGGGTTATAGTCATGGACAATAAGGATAAAAAATCTAGACACACTTGGAGTCGGGTTAAGGAAGAAACGTTATTGGTAGTACTGGAGGAGTTAGTTGTTGAAGGATATAAAGAAAAAAAAAAAAAAACTTTTTAGAATGGGGCTCATGAAGAAACTTTAAAGAGATGAAAAAATGCATTCTAGAAATAAATCTCAATGTCAAATAACTTTTTAACAAAATGAAGAGGTGGTCAATTAAGCTAACAAGGATTATTGATATGATGAATACTAATGGATTTGGTTAGAACAATGCTAAGAAATGTGTTACAGTTGATAGTGATGAAGTTCTTGCCGAATATATAGAGGTATAGTGAACATAATCTTTATTGTGAAGTATACTCTTTTTTTTTTAAATTAATTATCCATTGTTATAATAATTATTTCAATTGATATGCAGAAACATCAAAAGGTTTTAATCATGCCAACAAAGAGTTTAAAGAGTTTGAAAGACTATAGGGTATTTTTGGAAATGATAGAGCAAATGGCAAAAGAGCTGAGACACCTGCAAATATCACAAAAGATTTACAAAATAAGGGTGAAGATACTTTTGAAGAAGAGATGGAGTCAAAACAAGTACCACAGTTTACTAAAACCTCTAGCTATGCCTCATTTGGTCCATCTATGAGACCAACTCACAAGTGTCCCATGATAGAATATGCTGCTGAATTCATATCTACATTTCAAAAAAGTATAAGTAATGTTAGGAGTGATTTCGCTTTACTTGCTAGGAAAATTACTTACGGTTATTAAATATAATTTATAATTTTTTATTATAATTATTAAAAATTACTAATATAATATTTATAATGTGTTATATTATTAAATATAACACAAATTATTGTAATTTATAATATGAATTATTAATTTTTTCAATAAATGGATTTACATTTATTATTTTATATAATTCATAGGATTACATAAATTAAATAATCTCTTCAAGTTATATTTTTTATAATATTAAAAATGTAATTAAATAACCATGATATTATATAAAAGATATAATTGTTAAAATTACCATATTCAGTATAGTACTTTGCAATTCCAAACAATGGACAAGACAAAAATCTTCGTCCAGTACCAAACATGGTACAAAAAATATTTTATCATGTTTTTTTTTATTTTGTACTATCTATTACTAGTAACCAAACACTTCCTAAAAAACAATGGTCCTAAAAGAGGTAAGCATAAAGCCTAATGCATAGTCACCATAAACACACATGTATGTTAGACAAACACAGTTTATAAACACACCGAATACTAATGTAGCAACACTTGGTTAATCTTATTTGGACATGACACATAGTATAGTCTTGACATCTTAAGACTTAGAGTAGCTTAGACTCCTTGACATATATACAATTGTTATCCTTTGAAACCTAAAGGGAGTGGCAGCCTACCACATATCCTGCTCAAGTAAAACAAGTTAAGGCTACCAAACTCACTAAACTATATTTACGCTTATCAGTCTTAATTTAGTTAAAATATTTTATTGAAAAATCTAAAAAAGATATAACCATAATAAATCTAGACCAATCTAGAGTCTATAAAGTCTAACATCATAATATAAAAGTCCATCATTTAAATAAGTAGTAGCGAAAACGACTAAGCATCAATACCACACCTAGTGTCATCTCAATCCTAGACATATACATTGAATCTAAGCTCATAATACAAATCAACGCCTAAAATTACAAATATCAGAGAAGTAAATCACGATTCCTAACACGTAAAGCAACACAAACTCATTCTATGCCACACCATATGCATACCTAATTTTAATGCAACAATTATAGTTCATTAAAGTATCTATTTAGTGAAAACAAATAATATGATTTCAACATCCTAAAATCTAAAGTAACTTAAGACTCCATACTACATAATTAGGAATGAGTAGATTCGAATCCTACTGTAGCAAGTAATCATGGGTTAGAAACATTACATCATACTATTTAAGGTTGCCCTTAGTGGCTAACAACAACCACATAGTGTTATATATATAATATATATATAATTTTCTTTTTTATTTATTTTCCTACAATTTTTTTTTTTTTATAAATTTTTAGCATTTCTTTTTTACATTTGCTAGTTAAATACATTAAATCAATTGTCCACATCAATAAGAAGATATACATACATAGCCAACACATAAAATGTGAGTCCCATAGATATTTCAAAGGGACTAAATGTTGATTTAAGTAAGAAGTTCATGCAATTTTAAAAATTTTCAAGAGACGCTCGTATAATTTACCATAAAAAGTGCACTAAGATCAAAGTTTGGAAATATTAAAGCAAATATTGATAAGTTTAAGGGGGGTTTTCTACATCAAAGTTAAAGTTTAAGGAAATTATTTGTGACATTTCAAAGTTCATTCTATATATCCATACCTAGTCAAAGTTTAGACAGGCTATATGCAACATATGAAAGTTCAAGGGGATATATTTGCGCTGAGATCAAAATTCAGAAAAGTATTTGCATTTTTCTAGTTTAGTATGAAAAACCTTTTGAGGTTTTAAGGAAGAAATAACTTGCATCAGTTTTAAGGTGAAAGTATGAAATTGTAATGGCAAAAAGCCAATGGTATATAAATGGAAAATGGTTTCTTTTCTAGTTGAAAAACTCCCCATGATAAGAAAAGTTGAAAGATAAAATTTTGCTAGTAAAAAAATATAGAGAACTTTCGAAATGTGTAGGTGAGAGAGATTGAGAGTGGGAAACATGAACTTTTTTAGTAGAACATGTCCTCGTTAAGTCTTTTTATCCCCCCTTCTTTGCACCAAAACAATCAACCATGAAGGCTTGATTCATAAAATCATGAGTAAAAAGTTCTTTAACTCTTAACTTTTATCCTGCATAAATAATGCTTATTTTGTAAAAAAATGAATGATATGATAATCAAATAGGAATACTTCCATTCCATTGTAAAAATAAGGGAGGTAGTCCCTTTGTAGAACTTGGGAGTCCAATTATGATTTTGATTATGGAAAATAATTTAGTCAAGTTCATTTAATGTATTTATTTGCATTAGTTAATTCTCATGTGGTATTTCAATGAAATAAGACTTCGTTTAGATCATTGAAATGAGATACGGACAAAACCTTGTTGAGACAATTTTATGTAGGAAATGAAAGCTTCATCTAGACAAAATTAGAAAGAATCTAAATGGAGTGGCTAAAAACTAGGGGTACACTCGTAAATATTGCAACTTTTAAAAAAATTTCGTTAATATTGTATTCGCAAAAAATTTCGAAAAATAGGTTTCGTAAGTGTAGACTCGATTTGCGACTTCTCCCCCCCTCCCCAAATTTGCAAAACTGAAGGCGCAGACTTTATCTATACCCTTAAGCATATTACTTGAAAGTGCAGATACCTTTAGTGTAACTTTATTATTATTTTTTATTTCAGTAGATGGAAACATAGCAATTTAACCCTTATAAAAATATCAAATGGAAACGTAATTTAGTTTTAGCTATAGTATACTCAAATCAGTTTTTTTTTTTTATATATATATTATGATCTCTATAACTTCAAACAAGTAAAAAATTATAACCATTCAAAATTGGAAAAAAAAATTGAAACTATGCGATTTGCTTTTCTAATTTTAAAGGATCATAACATTTTAGTCATTTAGAATTATGGAGCACATAACATATCAAGAAAGAGTGATTTGAGTATACTATAGTTAAGACCAAACCATGTTGCCATTTGGTATTTTTGTAAGCGTAAAATTGCTATATTTTCTATGTGCCGAAATGTTAAAAAAAAAAAATTACACTAACAGAGCAAACGACATCTGTGCTTTCAAGAAATTTTCCTAAAGGTGTGAACAATATCTGCGCCTTCAATACAAATTAAACTGAAGGCGTAGATCCAGTTTGTGCTTTTAGTTTTGCAAATTTTGGAAAAAAAAAATGAAGTCACAAAACGGTTTTATGCCTTCAAAACCCATTTTTGAAATATTTTTTGTAGATACAATATTTGCAAAATATTTTTAAAAAAAGTGTAATATTTTCGAATGTTACCCCCTAAAAACTAGCTATTGATTGTTATGTGGTATTATTATTAGTTAATGGATAATAGAGAGGTCAATGAGAAACTTTCTTGGGGCTTGATAAATATATTAGTTAGGTAGATTTTATATGAGAATTCTTAAGCAAAGGCTTTTATGCATTTATTCTTACTTTGATCATTCCCTTATTTATAATTTTGTTAAATTTCTCAAGAAAGAAAGTCTATAGTTATAGTGCATTCTTATATTGTATCTTGAAAGTTATAGATTTGAGATAATTTGTGATCTCACATAATTGTACATTCGGTCATTTTGCTAAATTTCTAGGGAAAGAAAGTTTATGTTATATTGCCGTTTGATCTTTCTAATCTTTTCTCCTTTTATTTTCCGTTGCTATCATTTGTGTTGTTACTTGTTCTTTTACACCAAGTTTTTTATTTTTCCTAGCGATTAAGTCTTTCGATCAGCATTGGAGTTTGGCCTTTAACTTGTTTAACTACTTAGTCACCATTTTGAGAAAAAATCATGGCTTTATCAGGATTAGGATTCGAAATTTGAAATGCTATAAATCGACCCTCTTTGCTAAATGGCTCTAGTTATAGCTTTTGAAATTGCAGGATGAGAGTTTTCATTAGATCACATAATTAAAAATAATAATAATAATAATAACTGAGAGCTATTGAAAATAGAGTTATAAAGTAATACATAAAAATGATAATGAGCAATTAGCAAGGAATAGAAGTTTTAGAATTAAATAAGGAAGTAATAAATATTTTGCAATGTGTATCAAATGTATAGGTCCCAAAGTATGAAATCAAGAGGAGGGCCCTAACAAGGGTAACTTAGGAATAAAATGAAAGTATTAAACAAGACAACTGCTGTAAATCGTAGACTAAACTACATTTGGCTTCAGTGTGCCATTAGGATGGCACTTTTGGCCACCCGAGGGGCGTGCATATGCTCTCTGATGTTAGTAGCCTCGCTTGAGCCATTCAAATGCCTCCATGGAGCGCCCGGCGTCGGATGTCTTTCCACATATTTTTGCAAAGATTACTAACTCTTTTCTGCAGCTCTTTAAAATAATGTGTTCAACATACAGTTCCTATCAATTCCGATCAACCTACTTGAGTCCCCCGAACTCCTAGCTGACTTTGTGATGAAACAAATATTGTTCAAGGTTTAGAATTCAGTGCATGTAGTCTTCACCATTTTGGCAAACAAATATTCTTTTCCGATTAAGTACCATTACTCATTCAGTCATTCCATGAAAAAATGCATATTTCGTACACACATCTCAACATATTTTCTCATAATATATTTAGGGATTTTCAAAGCTACTTTTTTCACCCCTGATCACAAACACACACACACAGAGAGATAAAAATAAATAAATAAACAAACATAACAAAATCTAGCAAATGAAAACTATGAAAGATTATGGCAAAAAAAATATATATATGAAAAAATATGCATGTCCTTCGATGGGTCAAAAAAGAAGAAGATATATTTGCTTAACTTTACTAATTATTCAATTATGCAGTGGCATGAAGGGCTTGATTCTTGAAAGGTTAATGCATTGAAAAATTGTTGGATATCCTCTCAATAACCACAATCTTATCCTTAGCACTCAATTATCTTCAATACTCTTACATGATCATCCCTAATAGCATACCCTAGATCTAGGAAATGGACCAAATTGGCCTAAAACCAAACCCAAAACCGTCGGGTCATGGTTTTGAAAATGATGAATCATGACTTGATAGTTCATGAGTTTGGCCTAGAGCCATGAGCCATAAGCCATAGTTTCTTTATCTTTTTTTTTTTTTTTTGCTTTTTAAATAAATTTAATTATAAAAAAATTTAGTTTAAAATTAAATACAAAAAAGAAAAACAATGAGCCCAAAAGCTGTATAGATTTTAACTCATTTTCTAAATATGTTAAAGAGAATTTATATTTATTTATAAAAAATTACATTCAAATAAAGTTTTAATATTAGTAATATAGGATAAAAATCTAGAAAAGAATACAAAAAAAAATAATTTTAATTCCACATTATTAAAAAATTAAAACTTTATTTTAGTAAAAGTTTATAAATATTCAATAAGATATGTTTCTAAAAAATATATATTTTTTGTATTTTTAATAGTAATACATTAAATACTATGGATGAAAAGTGATTTTTTCTATTTTATATGGAAATGATTTGAATTTTTAATATTGTATAAGCAAATATTATTTAAGTAAATAGTTACAAGCCCATCGAGTTTGATAGGTTCAGGGACTACCCCGTGCTCGATCTGCCTTCCCTAGTGAGTTATGCCAGTTATGTATTCGACCTTCTCAAGCTGAATATGGGTTGGGGCCCATCGGCCCAGTTCCAAGTTCCGACTTTGCCTAGTTCTTAGGTTTAGTATGCCCAGTGATTTCGTGGAAGGGGGAGAAAAACTTCGACCTACCATGTAATCCTTGAATGAAATAAAAACATCAATTAATAATAGAGAAAAATCTAAGAGGTTTCACTTTTCGTACGTAACATATAAGATCGGTTTACTTATATAAAACATCAATATCAAATGCACGAGTTTATTCCAACCAATTCTATTGGTACAAAAATTATTTCCAGCACATATGGGAGTTTAAATAAAATTTATTGCTTATTATCTACCAAAGATTTTGATATTATTAGTCTATTGCATCACCCTTCCATAAGTCACGCACTCTTGAGAAATAGTCCCTTTTAAATGTGGAAACACATAGATAAATGACTAGACTTGCACTTAATAAAATTTTTGTGAAATTCACAAAAATGTTAGTAAGCGTACTAGTCAATAAGTAGTGTAGGATGAGTAACCAAAGTCATATTTTTCACAAGGAAAGTACCAAAGACTAAACTAAGTACTAGAGTATGCTAGTACTAATCTAATCTAAGCAAATTGAAAACGTGTATGCCAAGTGTGCAATTAAAATTAAAGTATAAGGAAAATTAACAAATCAACTAAGTGTAGATGCTAGCAATTTCTCAACTATCAAGATTAGATTCCTTTAATTTGCAAATATAGGGAGTTGTGCTTCAATTACCTGAAGCTACTATTGTTATGCTTTGAGGATGTTCATATTAGTGTAAACATGGATTTTAACCACTCATAGGACTCACATTCGATGTTTACATGGTGGGTCCTATCATGTGGCAAGATTATTGTATTACCAATCCCTCATCTATACTTGACTAGTAATTCACTAGAACCTATCACTACTTAGCTAATATAACTAAAATTGAGGTTCAATCTTAACCGCATAAAGTTTGGGGAGAATACTAAAACTATAGTGCCCTAATATGCAAATCATACATTATAAGAATTAGAAATTATAGATTTCATTCAAGTTTCGACATCCTATTATGCTAGCTAAACCCTGTAAGTCAACAAGGGGTGTTTATCGGTGATAATGTATCGCTCTATACTCAAGTTGTATCTACTATTCCTTAGAACAAGTGAAAAATCCATATTTACACATAATACAACATTAATAATTCAATTATAACAACAACTTTATCTAATACTAACACAACATCAACTATTTAAGTTTTGCAGCTCATATCTCTGGTAAATAATACAACAAACATAATACACATGAATATGAGTATAAAATTAGCATTAAATAGAATAAAGAATGAGTTTAGAGATAAAATTGAAGTTATCATAGCTAACATTGACAAACCCATGACTAGATACCCATAATCTACCATATTTAAGCTCAAATCCTCAATTGAAAGCCTTGAAAGAGTTAGAATCTACTAGAAATCTAAGCTAGCATGTTCTAAAACTAAGAAATTACAAAGAAAAGTATATATATATATATATATATATATAAAGTAGTAAAGAACACTTACTATGTCTTCTTCATAAGTAATTTCTGCAAAAATACATGGGCTTTTAACACTTGAGGTTTGACTCCGAAACACTGCGCTACCCTTTTATCTCTACGGTGGGATTTACGCGGACATAGAATTTCTAGGGTTCTCGAAAGATCTCCTAGAAATAGCTAAATACAAGTAAAAGAAGTGAAGAAATCGAAGTCTAAACTATTTAAAATGGTAGCTCTTCTTTAATCTATAGAAAAACATAAGTATTTATGACTATTGTCTAGACAGTAGATACCTAACAATCACTCCTGCCTTAGCTTTAATGAAACGATGTGTTTTAGTTGAAACCCTAATTTAGGGTTTTGATCCTACCGTGTGGATAGTGACAACCCTACTGTTCGGATGGCTAGAGAGAGAATCACTACTATGGATTTTTACACCCCTGGCATCTAGATGACTATATTGATAGTCAATCCTCATTTTAGCTATTGTCAAAATGGTAAACAACGTCCCATCTAGTTGGAATGCCTTATTTCCACTTTCTTCCTTCTTTCTTCTTGCGACAGAATGCTAAGGGCTACCATAAGAAGAGTAGTCCCTAAACCTAAAATAAAGGGGAAAAATACTTAATATTTTCCTACATAATATGACGTGACTATGCTTAAAAAACTTAAAAACATGTGTTTGTTTGTGCTGATCAAGTGTATGTGATTCTTACACTATATTAGTGTGTTTCATCACATTTTTCCTCTAACATACAATTTAATAAAAAATTAGGTAGGATAAGTGTATAGTTTTACACACTTATTACTTATGAGCCAAGCCTATTACAAATTCTGAATAACAAAAGCATATGTGCTCTTGTATAAAAATAAAATAATCACAATAAAATTTTTCTTAACCAACTTTTGATGTTATTAAAAGGTTATATTGACTTTGTAAAGAAAACTTTGCATCCCTATAAGTAGAAGATCAAACTATCTTTATTAATATCACGCCTAAAAGGACTCACTTTGTCATTTCTTCATAAATAATCGATTTTTTTTGGCATAAATTCTTACTCTAAATCTCCAAACCTATTAGCTTAAAATCAAAATTCAAGGGAAAGTTAATGAAAGTCCAAGTTCAGCTAAAAAGTTAATGGTAGATAGTATTTTAAAGACCTATTTCATTCATCTTATTTTTGCTCATTCGGTGTTCGTTTGGTGTGTGTTTGACTAGAATCAAATGAGGTTTAGATGGAAAAAAAAAATACAATTACATTCGTATGCTTATTAGAAAAATAAAATATCTTAATCTTACTTTAAAATATAAGTGAATGAAATACAGATCGAATAGCTTTTCAAAACCTAATTTTCAAATAGATATAGATTAAATACAGATCAAATATAAATAAAATATAGATAAAAAAACAAACAATCAAATAGGCCTAGCAACAATGCAGTTGTGCAATCGATAAAACAACTCTTGAAGCCCTTAGGATCCAGTGCCTTCAAACGCACAAGTTAGAACGTCACTGCACATATCTGTTCACCATCTACACCACGTGTCAACCAAGCATTTTGGTATACTACAATTACATGTTCAATATCAATACTACTATTAAGTGTCAACGGAAGCTGGAATAGTACACCCGACTCGATATAGGGATAGACTATTGAAGAATGATTCATAGTCTAGATTTGTCCTTGATTAAGATTTCTAGTTTGTTAGCTTATTTTTCTCAAGTTGTTAATAATGGATAAGTTTATCCAGATTTGTTACTTAGGTTGTTGGCTTACAACTTATTTATATGTACCGATTGTTATTCCTTTCTCTGATGTGAAAAAAAAAAACAATAAGAAGTGAAGATTTGTTTCCTCCATTCCCCTGTTTTGTGCTCTTTCAATTTTATTTCCTACAATTGTGGTATTAGAGTCAGTTTCAATTATTGGTCTAGGATAAACACGAGAATAAGCAACATAAAACAATATAGCAACACTTGGTTTTTACTCTAGCTTTTCTTCTTCACAGCCACTCTTACCAATCTTTAATGGTGAGAAATATGAATAGTGGAGCATCAAGGTGAAAACATTACTCAGATCTCAGGAATTGTGAGATCTGGTCGAATATGGATTTGTTGATATCTTAGAACCTGATCTAAAAGTTGAAGAAAGGCTGAAGGAAACAAGGAAAAGAGATGCCAAAGCACTTTTCATAATTCAACAAGCTGTTCATGAAACAATCTTTTCACGTATCGCAGCAGCAATAACATCACATGAAGCGTGGATGATCTTGCAGAAGGAATTCAAAGGTGATGGCAAAGTGATGGTAGTAAAGCTACAAACATTAAGACATGATTTCGAAACATTGAGCATGAAAAATGATGAGTTAATCACTAAATTCTTGTCAAGGACAATGACAATAGCTAGTCAGATGCGGTCCTATGGTAAACAAATTTTAGATGCAACAATTGTTGCGAAAATCCTGAGGAGTTTGACATCTAAATTTGATCACGTAGTAGCTGCTATAAAAGAAGCAAAGTATTTAGACACTCTTTCAGTCGATGAACTAATGGGGTCTCTCTAATCCCATGAATCGAGAATTAATTGGCTGCAAGAAAAGGAAGAAAAGGCATTTAAGATACTAGAAACTAATGCTAATTTAGCAAGTAGAGGAAGAGGAAGAAGGGGAGGTTTTCACGATTGTGGTTACGGAAATGGTAGAGGTAGAGGGCAGAGATATTTTAATGAGCAAGAAAATACAAGGAATATTTAATGCTATCATTGTAAAAGATATGGACATGTTCAGGCCAATTGTTGGTACAAAAATCAAACCATGGATATGGTAACTGAGTAATGTCATCATTGTTGGAAATATGGGCATGCATCTAATGATTGTTGGTACAAAGATCGAAAAACAAATGCTACTAGAGAAAATGGAGAAGACAACAAACTCTTTATGACCCTCTCTAATTCCCATTAAAAATCAAATGATCTATAGTTTGTAGATAGCAGCTGCTCAAATCACTTGACAAAGACCAGATCCTTGTTCCAGGAGCTTGATGAAACATAGAAGATCAAGGTTCAGCTTGGAAACAATAAAGATATACAATTTAAAGGTAAAGGTACGATTGGAATTATTACTAGTAGTGGTAAAATCAAATATTTGCATGATGTTCACTTCGTACCTGACTTAGGATGTAATTTGTTGAGTGTTAGAGAGCTATTGGCTAGTGGCTATTCTGTTCTATTTAGTGATGATGTGTGTGTCATTAGTAACAGGATGTCAAGCATCAAAATTCATATTAATATGACACCGAACAACATGTTTCCATTGGATATGTCACAATTGGAAAATTTTGTTCTTGCTACAAACACGATGGATGACTCACAGTTATGGCATTTGAGGTATGGGCACTTGAACAATAAAGGATTGAAACTGTTAAGTGATAGAAGTATGGTTATTAGATTACCTAAAATCAACTCTATTGATTTATGTGAAGGATGTGTTTATAGTAAACAAACTAGAAAATCATTTCCTATTGGAAAGGCCTGGAAAGTTAGACAATGTTTAGGCTTGATTCATGCAGATTTATGTGGACCCATGCAAACAAAATATTTTGGTAGAAGTTAGTATTTCTTGTTGTTTACACATGATTATAGCTGCATGAGTTGGGTATATTTCCTTACTAACAAATCAGAAACCTTTAGCAAATTTTAGAAGTTTAAAGCTCTTGTAGAAAAACAAAGTGTTTACTACATCCAAACATTACGCACAGACAAAAGAGGAGAGTTTGTATCTAAGGAGTTCGATTTGTATTGTGAAGAAAATGGCATTCATAGCGAATTAACAACTCCTTATACTCTAAAGCAAAATGGTGTGGCTGAACGAAAGAATAGAGCTATTGTGGAAATGGCGAGGAGCATGATGCAAGCAAAGGGACTTGTGAATCAATTTTGGGCAAAAGCTGTAGCAACATCAATTTACTTGCTAAATATTTCACCAACACGAGATGTCATGTATCGAACTCCCTATGAAGTTTGGCATGAAAGGAAGCCATCAGTAAGTCCTTTATGAGTTTTGGGTGTGTTGCATATGCTTTGATAAATCCTCAAGCTCGTCAAAAGCTTGATGAAAAATATGAAAATTGTATTTTTGTTGGTTATTGCACTCAATCAAAAGCATATAGATTGTATAATCCTTTAAGTGGAGAGATTCTAATTTGAAGAGATGTAATTTTTTATGAGAAAGCAAGTTGGAATTAGGGGTGAAGTGTAACTACAACAAAAAGGATCCACTTCTGTTGATATTATTGTAGAAACCAAAGAATCAAGTCCTGGAAGCTCATCCAAATCATCAAGCTTGACAACCTCAACATCATCAATGTTGAACAAAGAGTCTTTAACTGATGATTCTTCAATGGAACACCAACTTCATCTAAGAAATATAAATCCTTAGCTGACATCAATATTGTTGAAATCGCGAGTTAACTCACATGTTTCTGCGATTTTATGAGTTGGTGAGCACATTCTTAGTCAACTCGCATTTAAAAATATTTTTGAGGTAAAATCGTAGTAGAATCGCGATTCTACACGTGGAATCAATAAAATTGCAAGTCCACTAGCGTTTTTACGTTTCTACTACAAAGTCTTATTTTCCATCAGCAGAAGGAGTGAAGAGGAAGTAACTTGGCCTAGTTGAAGACGTGCAGCCTAGAAAAGCCTAGCCTAGCCTGAAATTCAAGTAAATTTGTAGGCTATAGCTTTCAATCTTCAACAATGTCAGGCGTTACGGTATGTATGTGTACTATTTCTAATTTTCTGTTCTTACTTTTTTTCCATTGGTTCCTTTTGTTTAGTAGAAACTTAAAACTTCAAATAGTATTTTTTTTTCTAATCTTGAATCTTAAGCGTCAATCTTATGTGAGGTAAATGTCAACCGTCATGAGTTGTTGCTGTTGTTTTTGTATGTTCTGTTAGGGCCAGTGCACAAGAGGAAATTGATGTTAGGGCTGATGCTCTCAAATAATAATAAAGTAAAGTTAAAAAGAGGAAGAAAAAATAAAGATGCAAGATTTTATCCTAGTTCACCTACTAACTAAGGCTAGACGCAGTGAAGGATTCCACTATAATTAGCACATCACTCTCTCGTTTTTATCACGCAATTACAAGTGAAAAAAAGAATATATAGTAACAGCTATTTATAGGTCCAAGCCCAAACTTTTAATGAAAAAATATGGACTTAATTTCTAAAAGCCCTCTGGTGTCCAGGGGGCGCTGCCCCCTTGAGACCCACGTGCTTTCTTTTCATAAAGGAGTATGAGCCACACCCCAACATGTTTGTTAGTCATCACTTGTCACTTGTCAGTGTGTTGCATTGCATTGAAGTCTTTGTGTTTGTGTTTGTCGATTGTCGGTCTTCTTGTTCCTATTTATGATCATGTTCATGTTAAGCACTCATGTTTGATTACTGCAACTTTCTTTATTTTAATTAATATTTTTGTAATAGTAAATAAAATAAAGGGTAGATAACTTTAACTTTATAAGACTTTTTTAGATTTTTAATTTTATAGGAAAGGTATAAATGTATTTATATTGTTATCTTTTCAATATCTCATAGTTATAATACTTTTAAATATATATTGTTAAGTAAATATATTTTGAATTAATAATCACAAATAGTGCAAAAATTTACCTAGTAATATATAATTTTGAAGGCTTTTCTTGTTATAGTACATTTTTTATTATTTACTTTTGGTTAGTAGTTATTTGTCATTTTTTTTATATATTACTCATTTCTAATGGTATATCTTCGTTATCAACTTTTATTTATTAGTAATTTCTTAAAGTCACAATTGATTTTTCAATTTTATCTATTATCTTTTAGCTTTTATATATAAAACTAGGTGAAACTCGCTTTATACATGATTTATTATTTTAGAAATAAAATATCTATATTATACAACTTATGCATGATTATCTATATTATGACTTTTATTACAAATTTGCAATTTATGGCAAAAATAAATGCTGAATTTCCTTATTTTTATTATCCATTATATTTTTTAATAACTATTATAAGTAAATTTACAATATTTGAAAATTATTTTACATAGGTTGTAGAAACTTACGTTTCTACGTTCCCTTTCTACATTCCGATTCTATGGACCCCTTAGCGATTCTACATAAAATCACAATTTTGACAACCTTGGTTGACTTATATGAATCATGTCAATTTCCTCTTACTGTTTCAGATCCTACAAATTTTTTGAAGTTGCTGAAAAAGAAGAATGGCAAAAAGCAATGGTGGAAGAATTTAAAGCTATTGAAAGGAATGAAACATGGGAGATGGTGGACTTACTAGATAACAAGAACATGATTGGTTTGAAATGGGTGTTCAAAATTAAATTTATTGTAGATGGAAGCATTCATAAGTACAAAGCACGGCTTGTGGCAAAAGGGTATGTGCAACAATAGGCGATCGACTTTAATGAAACCTTCTCTTCAGTAGCTCGCTTTGAAACCATGAGAATTATGTTAGCCTTAGCAGCTCGATTGCAATGGTCTATCTTTCAATTTGATGTCAAGTCAGCATTCTTGAACGGAGATCTACAAGAGGAAGTTTACGTGACACATCCATAAGGATTTGTACTAAAAGGAAAAGAAACAAAAGTATACAAACTAAAGAAGGCACTATACGGGTTAAAGCAAGCTCTCCAAGCTTGGTATAGCAAGATCGATGGCTATTTAAAAAAAAAGGGGGTATGTAAGAAGTGAGAATGAACCTACATTGTATGTGAAGAAGAAAGGTAAAAGTGACTTCATCATTGTTTGTCTTTATGTTGATGATATCATTTACACTAGTGATGAGGATCAGCTAGCATGAAAAAGGAAGGAGCCAAAATTCCATAATCCATTACATGGCATTGGAGGCCCGATGACCGAGTTAGAGCTAAAAGAATGAATGAAGCTCTACAGAGACTAGTCATGGACTTGCAAACCAGGGAATCAAGCTATACTGAAGGAGCATATACATATGTCAACTTGATTCACGTGACTATGGAATGGATGAAATAATTTAAGGACATTAAATATTTGCATGGACCGTTACACTAGATGATACATTCGGTTTTGTTAATGTTTATTTTTATTTGTTGGTTTGTTATTTATGTTATTTAGTTGCCTACTTGGTAATACAAGGATAAATAGGCAACTTAGGATTTTTAGTATTTGTTTTAGTTTGTAATTTATATTATTTAGTTGCTTACTCGATTACATGAGGATAAGGTAACAAATAGATTAGGCAACTTAGGATTTCCATATTGTGTTAGGTTTTTTCCATATTGTATTTGTGTGCTATATATACTGTGCTAGGGCCGACTAAAAGACAATTTTATATATGAAAACACATCTTTTTCATGAGATACGAAATACCTCTTTTTGTTCTTTTGCAAAAGAACTTTTCCGTAGGATTCTTAACCGAATTACTAGGAATAACTTTTGATAACTTAGGTTATAGTCAATGGGTTTGATTAGGGTCTAGTTACGCATCGCTTATTCAAGATGATCATCGGGGTAATTGAAACCAACTAGCATCGTTGGGGTTTTAGGTTTAACATACCTAGGGTTACACACATCATTTGGTATCAGAGTTTTGCCTTCTTGAATCAAGTAAATTCTATCATTTTCTTTAATTTGTCTATTGTTCTTTTCTATATTCATCTGTTGTTGTTTTTCCATATTTGTCTGTTGTTCTTTTCCGTATTCATATCTAAAAAAAAAATTTCGTATAAAAAAAATTTGTTATTTTTTATATTCGTCTGTTGTCTTTTTCATATTCATAAATAGAAGTCATATATATATATATATATATAACAAAATTTCATACTTGTTCGGTCATTACAATCCATTAGGGTCGATAGTATTTAGGTTTTCTTAAACAATCAATTGTGTTCAATTCATAGCTTATCTACAAAAAAAAAAAAAAATCAAATTCGGTTGCAAAAGAAGGAATCAAGAACCGAAATTCAAAAAAAAAAAAAAAGAGGAATTCGGCCTTAAAAGAATTACAATTACCAAAATCACAAGATAGCTTCTTGAATTGTCAATTACATAATTGGTTGAGTCAATTCACTTTCCATATCAATTGTTTCCAATTCAAACCGTGATAGATGCTTTGTGATTTCTAAATTGTGCATAAAAAAATTACATTCCATAACCATTCATTGTGTTTCGGTGCAAATTATATCCATTTGTGTTTGATTGCATATCTATTCAGTGGTGAGTCTTTTTCATATCAATTAGATTGTGTAGTTAGTCTTCCTTCTTTCACATGACTTAGGCTGATAGTAATCATTAGTGTTGACTTAGTAATTTGAGTTTAGGAGTTCCAAATTGAGTTCCTAGCAAAAGAATTACAAAAAGTAGGTGGTGAGATCATATTTTATGAGAGATATACATGAGTGGAATTGTGAGCATATCATTTGTGAGCAATATATGAGTGAGTGTGAGGAACATACTCATATATTTTTTGTAATTGTGATCGAAACTTGCTGTAAATTATTAGAATTATATCGAGACAGAGCACTAATGGAGGAGAAAGTCGAGTGATGTTTGAGGAATTGATGGGGGAGATGAAGAGGATCCTAACCGGTGAACTAGAGTAGATCCATGACAAGATGGATAGGATGGAAAGGAGTAGGGAACCGTCTAGCAGTACCATTGTCAGGCATGAAGTAGGTAGACATAATAGGGGAGGAGTTAGGATAGATGAAGAAGAGGAATTGGTTTTGGAGATTACTAACACGTGAGGGATAGTGGAAGTATCCAGAGGTGTGATAGTAATTTAGGGAGTATTAAGTTGAAAATCCCAACTTTTCAGGGAAAGAATGATCCAAAATTGTATTTAGAATGAGAGAGGAAGATGGATCATGTCTTTGAATGTCACATCTATATTGAGGAGAAAAAGATAAAATTAGCTGCAATAGAGTTTTTAGATTACGCCAGTGTATGGTGGGATCGGTTGGTGCGTAATAGGCGTAGGTATGGAGAGCGACCTGTTAGCACTTGGGAGGAGATGAAAATGATCATGCAGAAGCATTTTATTCTTAGTCATTATCATAGGGACTTACTTAAGAAAGTCCAAGGGTTGACTCAGGGGAATAATAGTGTAGAGGATTATTACAAAGAGTTGGAGATGGCCATGATTAGGGTGAGAATTGAGGAGGATGATGAGGCCACTATGGCTAGATTCATCAATAGATTGAATTGGGAGATAGCTGATGTAGTAGATCTTCACCATTATTTAGATATGGAAGAGTTACTGCATAGAGCTATTAAAGTAGAGCGGCAATTAAAATATAGGAGTGAGTAGATAACTGGCTTGACTTCCAAAACTCCATGGAAATCCACATAGAAGAGAAACTCCACTGATTCAAAGCCCTAGGAGGACGTGAGGGCTAAGAATCCAGTTGTTGCACCTAAGGGAAAGACCGACACTAAACCCCCTTTCAAGACGAGAGATATAAAGTGCTTTTGGTGTCAGGGATTTGGATACATTGCATCCCAATATCCAAATCAAAGGGCTATGATTATCAGTGATAATGGGGATGTAGAGAGTGTGAGCTTTGAGGATAAGGAGGAGTCACCATTATAGGAGTATGAGAAAGTTGACTTAGAGGGACCCGTGAGTGGCGAGTTGTATGTTACGAGAAGAGTGCTTAGTGTACAACCCCAGAAGGATGGTGAGGGGATCTAACGTGAACATATTTTTCATACACGGTGTCATGTGCAGGGTAGAGTATGTAGCTTGATAATCGATAGTGGCAGCTGCACTAATGTTGCTAACACTTTGCTAGTAGAAAAGATGCAGTTGAAAGCAGTGAAGCATCTTAAACCATATCGATTGCAGTGGTTGAGTGATTGTGGGGAGGTTAAGGTAACAAAGTAGGTACTTATAGCCTACTCTATATGGAGCTACAAAGACGAGGTTATGTGTGATGGGGTACATATGCTGGCTAGCCACATCTTGTTAGGGCGACCTTGGCAGTTTGATAGGAAGGTTATATATGATGGGTACAAGAATCAATATTCTTTTGTTTTAAACAAAGTAAGGTGGTTCTTACTCCACAAAAACCATGGGAAGCTTGCGAGAACCAAGTGAAAATTGCCAAAGAAGTTAGAGCAAAACACGAGAGTATACGAGAGCAGGGAGAGAGAAAAAAAAGAGTGAGAGACAAACACTAGTGAGCTATGAGGGAAGAGAGACTGAAACACTGAGAGGAGAGAAAATTGTAAGAAAAAATAAGTGTAAAAGTGCAATGTTGGCGAGGAAACAACTACTTGTACTTATGTACAAGGATATTTATTTTACTTATACTGACACTAATATTTCGTTACCTAGTATGGTATTTTCTTTTGACTTTGTTACAGGAACAGATGAGTTAGCCATGGATGAGAGGAAATTGGATGCGATCCAGAAGTGGCCAATACTAAAGGGACGTATCAAGACTGTGTTTCATCTAGGAGAAAAGGTTTGGGTGCATTTGAGAAAAGAAAGATTTGCACCACAGCAAAAGCCTAAATTATATCCTAGAGGAGAGGGACTTTTTCAAGTCTTGGAGCGCATCAATTACAACACTTACAAGATTGATTTGTTGAGTCACTATGGTAATATAAGCGCAATTATAATGTTTCTGATCTTACTTTTTATAATGCAGGTGATTTGAGGATGAATCTTTTCGAGGAAGGGGGGAATGATGAGGATCAGCTAGCATGAAAAAGGAAGAAGCCGAAATTCCATGATCCATTACATAGCATTAGAGGCCCGAAGACCCGAGCTAGAGCTAAAAGAATGAACGAAGTTCTATAAGGACTAATCATGGACTTGCAAGCCAGGGAATCAAGCTACACTGAAGGAGCACATACATATGTCAACTTGATTCACGTGACTATGAAAGGATAAAATAATTTAGGGATATTAAATATTTGTGTGGACCGCTACACTACAGGATACATTCGGTTTTGTTAATGTTTATTTTATTTGTTGGTTTGTTATTTATGTTATTTAGTTGCCTACTTTGTGATACAAAGATAGAATAGGCAACTTAGGATTTTCAATATTTGTTTTGGTTTGTAATTTATATTATTTAGTTGCCTACTTGGTTACATGAGGATAAGCTAACAAATAGATTAGACAACTTAGGATTTCCATATTGTGTTAGGTTTTTTCCATATTATATTTGTGTGCTATATATACCGTGCCAAGGGCCGACTAAAAGACAACTTTGATAGATGAAAACACATCTTTTTCATGAGATACAAAATACCTCTTTTTGTTCTTTTGCAAAAGAACTTTTCCATAGGATTCTTAACCGAATTACTAGGAATAACTTTTGATAACTTAGGTTACAGTCAACGAGTTTAATTAAGGTCTAATTACGCATTGCTTATTCAAGACGATCCTCAGGGTAATTGAAACTAACTAGCATCGTTGGGGTTCTAGGTTTAACATACCTAGGGTTACACGCATCGACTAGCTCTTCAAGCTCTCTTGTGAATGAATTTAAGAAACAAATGATGACAGAGTTTGAAATGTCTTATATGGGTATGCTACATTATTTTCTTGGTCTAGAAGTTCATCAAGAGGAAAATGGAATTTTTATTTCGCAAAAGAAGTATGCAAAAGATTTGCTTAATAAGTTTAGCATGCTTAGATGTAATCCTACAGCTACACCGATGAACATGGATGAAAAATTGCAGTGTGGAGATGGTTCAGCAACAGTAGACACAAAGAAGTTTCGAAACTTGGTTGGAGGATTAATTTATCTAACACATACACGGCCTGATATAGCATTTGCTGTTGGTATTGTTTCATGGTTTATGCAGGAACCATCAAAGATTCATTATGGTGTAGCTAAGAGAATCTTGCCCTACATTGCTGGGACAGTGGAGTATGGAATTTGGTATTCAAACACTTCAAATTTCAAACTACGTGGCTTCTTAGATAGTGATTGGGCAAGTTCGTTGGATGATAGACATAGTGTTTTAGCAAATGCATTTACTTTAGGACCAGGAGCAATCACTTGGAGTTCAAAGAAACAAGCAACTATGGCACTTTCAGCTTCAAAAGCAAAATACATTGCTACAACCTCAGCAACATGTCTAGCCATCTGGCTAAGAAGGATACTAGCTGATCTTCAACAAAAGCAAGAAGGACCCACCGAGATACTTTGTGACAATAAAGCAACAATTTGCATGACAAAGAATCCAACCTTTCATAGCAGAACGAAACATATTGGCATACGATATCACTTTATATGTGATTTGGTCGCAAAAGAAGAGATAGTCTTGAAGTATTGCAGTACTCAAGAATAAGTAGCCGATGCATTAACAAAGACTTTGTCCAAATAAAAGTTTTGTTACTTTAGGATGCTAATGGGAGTATGTGACTTTGAATCAGGGGAGGGTATTGAAGAATGATTCAAAGTCTAGATTTGTCCTTGATTAAGATTTTTAGTTTATTAGCTTATTTTTCTCAAGTTGTTAATAATGAATAAGTTTATCCAGATTTGTTGCTTAGGTTGTTGGCTTACAACCTATTTATATGCACTGATTGTTATTCCTTTTTCTGATGCGAAAAACAGCAATAAGAAGTGAAGATTTGTTTCCTCTATTCCCCTGTTTTGTGCTCTTTCAATTTTATTTCCTGCACAGACAATACTCCATAAAAGCCGCTCCAATAGATTCCTCATGGTCACCCCATTTACCATTAGACTCTTGAATTCAAAAAAAAATTATTTCCGGCCCGTCTATTCAAAGAACCGGTGAAAAAATCCAGTATTCATGTCCCTACACTTATCCAGTTCAGTCCAGACCGTTGAAACCAATACCGCTCTACCCTTTTCATCGCTGCTGCCAACGGCTGGTGGATACGAGTCTCCCCCTCTTATGCTGATTCTCCTCTGCCTGCAGTCTTGCGGGAGTGCAAATTGGTGGTGCAGGTCTTCAATATTCTTAAGATTATTGCATGTTGTATTTGCTGTAGCATTATAATTTTTAGCTTATAAAGTTCTGAAACGGTCAAAGGGTATTTTTCATTGATGGACAAGATCATCATCTTTGAACTGGTCTTGGTCATAAAAATGCCTAGAGGAAACAACATTAAGTTGTAGACGTAGGGACCGATGTTCTTCTCACCAAACAAAGGGAATAATATCATGTGTGTGGATAATTAGTAATCAAGTAGGCCGGATTCAACCAATCAAGAGGATGCTACATTGACATTATCATAGGTCCCTCATCTACAAGTGCGAACGAGCTTATGTGGCCTTTGGCTGGCGGAGACTATGCATCATACCTTGATGCGAAAAAGAAAAAGGTCATATGGTGAATTGTGGGTAATATGGACATTAAGTGCGACCTGAAGTGTAGAAAGGGTTTTGATGACTTTCGAACTCTCGATCGACATGATTCTCAGACCCTTAGTTTGCCAAACGAATTAAATCAGAGATCGTATGGAATCTTCTGTTTGTACCCTTTAGTTGCATCTAGTTGCTTAAATGCATACGAGCTTTGTCCATGGCGTGTGTTAGATTGATGGTGATTCTTCTTATTAAGCATCATTACTCAACGATTGGCAAAATTATTATAAAACATTATGGTACTTAAAACTTGGAATAAAGAAGGAATGGAGAAGAATCTCGCAACTTATGTATCCTTCCCAACTAATAAGGACACGTGAGGTACTGCCATATGTTCTTTGTTGAGATTGTACAATACATTTTATTTCCTTTCTTCATTCATATTTTTTATTTATTGTACAATGATCTTAGGAATATTTTATTTATTATGGCACAATCTTAAGAATATTTTTATTTTATTAGTTATGACTTCCTTTTTAACTGTAGGTTTGTTCTTTTTATCTCCATGACTCTTGACTTTATACCATATATAAACTACAACTCTCTTATAAATAAAATTGAAATATGAATTGAAAGTTTTACCCAACTTAAAACTTTTTATGATATCAAAGCTAGATTATTTATTTTTTTTTCCTCTACCCATACTACAAAAAGACATGTCAACAACTCTAGAAGATTCAACAAAAGGGGAAGAGATCATAGTTACAATTAATGATGACTCTCTCTATGTCTTATACCCTTTGGATCACCCAAGGTTGGTGTTTGCTACCACACCATTTACAAGAGAAAATTTTGTAGCATGGAAAAGTGCCATGGAGATAGCTTTATATGCCAAAAACAAGGGCAACTTCATTAACAGCAACCTAGTGATGCCAAGTAAATGACCTTTGACTTCCAACGATGGAAAGAAAATGATGCCATGGTGAATACATGACTAAGGAATATCTTGGCCAAAGAGGCACAAGAAAGTATCGTTTATGCAGAAATAGCCCAAGAGATTTGGACAAAGATTTATGAGAGGTATGGACATAGTAATGCACCTCAACTTTATAAAATAAAGAAAAAAAATTCCAATTTATTTCAAAAAGATGGGTAGTCCCTTACTCAATATTATAACAAGTATAAGACCTTGTGGCAGGAAATACAAATCTACAATGCATTGCTGCATTGTAAATGTGAGGTAACTAAAGAGTATTTATTATGTCGAGAGAGGGATAAGGCTCATTAGTTTTTACTATGATTGAATAGTAGTTTTGGTAATTTGAAATATAATATGTTGTCCATGGAGCCAACGCCTTCGCTCAATAATATCTTCTCCCTAGCTTTGCAAGAAAAGCAATCCTTATAAAGGAATGAACCTTCATTAGTGAGTTTAGAGGGAGAAACTCTTGCAATAAAGGCTAATTATACAAGAGCAAATAATACACATACAAATAACAACCAAACAAAAGGTCAAACCACCGAAAGGTGTCAAAACTACGACAAACCAAGACACCTTAAACAAGACTGTTTTGAGATAATAGGATATCCTACAAATTGAAGAAACAATCAACAAAATAGAGGAAACAATGATCATAGAAACAAGAAAATTTTGGATAGAGGCAAAGTCTTGGCAATATGGCAACAACTGATTGCCAATTATCAAATGTATGAAAATCCACAATCAAATTCAACTAGCTTTTGGTTTAACAATAGAATAATGTACCAAACTCATGCAATTTCTTGGATAAATGGGTGATAATGCAACATATTGAGGCCTTGGCTAATTTTGTAGGTAAGAATTCTTTGTTTTGTAACCCATGGATAGTGGATAGTGGTGCCTCCAACCACATGGTTGGAAATGAAAAAAAAAAAAAAGTACTTGATGATGTTAAGCCTATTTCTTCATATTTAAAAATTAAAATACCAAATAGCTCTAGCCTCTCTGTATCCCATATTAGTAATACTTGCCTAACACCAAGCATAAAATTGAAAGATGTCATTTGTGTGCCTGGTTTCAAATATAATCTCTTATCCATTGCAAATGCTACAAAAGACTTAAATTGTTTAGTAATTCCTTCCCTGATTTTTGTATTTTTCAAGACCTAAGTACAAGGATGTTGATTAAAGTAGGTAGACTTCAAGATGGAGTTTACCATTTGGGGGGAGGCCATGGATTAGTAAGTCATAGCATTATTAAACCATATGTTACATCATGGCGCATGCTCTTAGGCCATCCTTCCTTTAGTAAATTGAAATTAGCTTCTAACATTTTCTTTCCTAATAATTTTGATCATATTTGTGATATATGCCACAAAGCCAAACAAATAAGATTATGTTTGCCCTCAATAATACTAAAAGTACCAAACCTTTTGCTCTTATTCATGTTGATTTTTGGGGTTCATATTTTGTTCCTTCACTTAGTAGTGCACATTATTTTTTTAACTATTATTGTATTGACATCTTCTCTTGATATGCTAGGGTTTTTCTTTTAAGGAACGAATCTCAAGCTTACAATTATTTGACCATGTTTTGTCATTTTATAAATACTCAATTTGATTGGCAAGTACAAATGACAATGGAAGTGAATTTGTCTTAGGACATATGAGGAGTTTTTTTACTAACAAAGGGATCAATTATCAAACATCATGTGTAGTTACCTCACAACAAAATGGGAGAGTGGAGATGAAACATCACCATATCCTAGAAGTGGTGCAAGCATTACACTTTCATGTACATTTTCCTTTAAAGTTTTGAGGAGAATTTGTTTTAACTGTAGTGAATCTAATCAATTTGATACCAACCCCCATCTTTGGGAACAAGAGTCCATATGAGGTGCTTTTAAATAAAAACCTTATTGTAGCCATTTAAGGGTTTTTGGATCACTTTGTTATGCTTGCAATCATGATAAAACTCGTGATAAATTCTCAACTAGAGCCTATTGGTGCATTTTGCTTGGTTATCCTTATGGGTAGAAGGGGTACAAGGTTTATGATATGGAATATACATATACATATAATTGTGTCAAGAGAGATGTGAAATTTTATGAGATAAAATTTCCTTTCCAATCCAACAACCAACCTAATCCTTTAAAATTAGACACATTGTATTCTTGTCATGAGAGCTCATCCATTAACCTAACTCAATTTCCGATAAATGTCACCCCCACTAATTACATGTGTATCTAACCAACCTAATGAGAACAAGACTGTCCTAAGCTAAAACAAGCCATTGATAATCCCATTAGCAAACTTAGGTACTATCTATCCTCCCTTTCTTAGCTTGTCTTATTATAGTATCAATGATACCCATAAAGCCTTTTTAGCCTTCATCTCTTAATTGGACAAACCAAAGTGTTGCAAACAACTCACTTTTTAGGTATGTGCAAGGGACACACTTCACTGCCTTGTTAGTTTATGTCAATGATGTAATCTTAGATGGCAATGATCTCGTTACCATCAACCATGTAAAATATTATCTTAATTCAACTTTTCACATGAAGGATTGTGGACAACTAAAATATTTTCTTGGCATTGAGGTAACACAAAGTGAGGAGGGCATTGTGCTTAGCCAATGAAAATACACTCTTGGTCTTCTTAAAGAAATAGGTCACATCGATGCATAACCTATTAATTTCCTATGGAATAGCAACACAACCTAACAATAGGGGTGGTTGAACCAATTAAAGATGTAGGCCAATATCATTGTTTGAATGGAAGATTACTTTATTTAACAATTACACTACCTAACATTAGCCATCTTGTGCCAGTTTTAAGTCAATTCATATAAAGTCCTCACATGAATTTAGCCAATAGAATATTATGTTACCTAAAAGTAGCACTAAGTCAATGTATATTCTTATCATCTAGTAGTCTTTTAAACTTGATTGTTTAATCTAACTCAAACTAGGTAGTTTGTCTAACAACCAGATGTTCAACTACAGGATATGTCATCTGATACGAACCACGCCAACCCGTGACAAAACCCAATACCAATACGTTCGGAATCCGTTGCCTAAGACGCCCAAACACCTAAAGTGGAAACCGCGACCCGTTATCTATAAGCGAGACAAGAACCTTGGTATAAAATGAAGACGCCACAATCGGGATGAAAGACCGATTGATAAGTCGGGATGAACGCCACAGAAATTAATCCGATAAGTTCGATTTAGTTCTTAAAGAACCAAGAGAGGTGCCTCTTAAAAGTGTTTAATGTTCAAAGATGTAAATTCTATGTTGTTTTAAACCCTAGGAGCTTTTATATTAGGGTTACAATTCGTGAAAAACAAGTCTAAAACGACGTAGCTTAGATAAGTTGCGTAAAAACACGAAATAGAACAAGCTGGCCGGCAGAGGATACACGGCCGTATACTTTGGCCGTGTATGATTCTGTGCCAATTCTTATCTCCTTACACGACCGTGCCTTTTAGCCGTGTGTCTGGCCGTGTATGATTCTGTGCAATCTTGATATTCCTACACGGCCGTGCCTTGAAAGTACACGCCCTCTTCAACCTGTGTCCGGTGTGACTTGTATAAAAGCAAGGGTCTTCCTATGGTTGTTCCAATCCGTTCCAACTTCATGATTGCTCCAATCCTTTCCGGCTTCATGGACAACCTTTATCAACCCGTTAAGTGCTTCCTTGAATCGTTTCGCTCTATTTCTTGTGATCGGTCCAAGCGGTACTTCAAGAGAATCCACATTTCTTCTTCCGGCTTGGCTCTCATCATGGATCTCATCATCATCTTCCTTAGTTATAGTTCAATTTCATGGAAATCCAAAAAGTAGACTATGGTTTCTCGATCATTTGTAGAAGAAAATTATAGGGCATGACAAATGCTACAAGTGAACTTATTTGGTTGTGCCCTTTATTTGAAGACCTAAAAGTTCCTCTCTTATCACCCATGTCTCCTTTTTGTGATAATCAAGCAACTCTTGACAATGCTACCAATCTAGTCTTCCATGAACACACGAAACACATCAAGATTGATTGCAATTTTGTTTGTGATCATATTCTCCAAAAAGAGCTACATACATCTCATTTCTTCAAAGGATCAAAATGGGGCCCATTCACTAAGGCTTTGGAAAAAGTTCAATTTCATCATCTATTAGGCAAGCTGGGCATTTGAAATCTTCAAGCTCCTAGGTGAGGAGAGTATTGAGACTCTCTTCCATATAAAGGCTATACATATATTTTATTTCCTTTTTTTGTACATATTTTTTATTTATCATGCCATAATCTTAGGAATATTTTATTTATTATATATGACACAATTTTACGAATTTTTTTATCTTATTAATTGTAACTTCCTTTTTAGCTTTAGCTTTCTTCGTTTTGTCTCCATGACTCTAATTTTTGTACAGTATATAAGTAACAGCTCTCTCATCAATAAAATTAGAACATGAGTTTGAAAGTTTATCCAACCTAAAACTTCTTATCCTTCAAGTAAGGAATGTGACATTATGTGTTATATCATTATATAAAAAACCGAGAAGATTATATGTATGTGATTTTTAATCTTAAAAACAAAAATACAAAACATGCGCCCCACAATCAGGTTTACGTCTACAACCTCTCCACGCCAGCAATGAAACTTTAACGACATGCGCCACCAAAGCTTACCCAAATGTTTACACTGTTCACGAGATGACTAGTTTTCTTCTTTGCCCGACTGGGTTTCACCCGACTTTACAAACGGCTCGCGAGCGTAGACTGAGCGGAAAACTTGCGGATTTAGATACCAAATACATTGAAAATCAGAGCCACGTTATCATTTTTCATTATAATGCGACAAATCGATAAAAATAGTATTTAAAAATAAATAAATAAGTCATTCGTAGAAGTTAATTTCACACAATCCATTGATAGCTAGCCTTGGATCCTATATACCACAGTTGCAATTACATATGCGTTTCTAGTAGACCCTAGATCAAAATGTGTACAATTTTACAAACCTTGTCGGTAATTAAGGCTTGAATCCGGTGTTTTATGGCTTGAGGTTGCAATGAATAAAGAGGTTATGTGTTGGGACGGTGTCTATGAACTCCATGATCACCATCAGGCATACAGGGAGAATAAAAAACTTAGGGACAATTGTAAATGGATTCTTATCTTAAATTGTCAAAGTATATCCTTACATTTCTAAATCCTTAACTTTTGATAAAATGAAAGTAATTTTAAAATTGTTACTAAAACCCAAAACTATACTAGAAAGAACTTTAGATTACAGTAAGTGTTGAGCTTTAATATGACTTCAAATGAATGCACTATTTAAAAAAATTATGAAAGGTAAACTCACACTTTTGGGACTGATAGAACATATATGTACCTTTAGGGGTATGTCTAGTTCTTCCAATAATAAATTCTCTATGTCGTAACATACCGCATGGATTGATAGTTTTAGATTAATTCTGAGTCTCGGTGATGGTACCATTACTTTCTACCGCTGATATTGGCTCAAAAAAAAATAAAAAAAAAATCCATGCAGTGGATTAATCGACAGAATCTTCATCTACATATAAGAGAATACAGGGTGGGATTAAAATAACAACTAATCATCATCGACCTAATTTCCGCAGAAGGAGATTTGTCCTGACATAACCATTATTCTTTCACGGAATGTGAATGTGAATAGATACAATAGTTTCTATTAAATCCAATCACGAGCTCTGGTGGCTCTGTCTGTATTGTGTGCACTTGACACGTACTATTAAATTCGAACAACTAATATTTCATTCTTTCTCACGTTTTGTTCTTCCTAACTGTACCTTACTTCTGCCCCTTTTTTCATTATTTAAATCCAACTATTTAATGGCATGATTCTTGGTCGAAGCAGAGATTCAACTCAGGCAAAAGACTACCTAACCTACACCTCTTCAAAACCCAATCCTCTCGGCAATTACTACATTTCAATGGGGATTTCACATCACAATGTTCCAATTTCGTTGATCTTTCTTTTATTCCTAACATCATGTTCGGGTCCAATTTTCTCTAGTGCATGTCACAAGGTGGACAGGGAATCGTTGCTTCAATTCAAGAGCAAGATCACATCTGACCCCTCAAATTTGCTTAGCTCATGGACCGTCTATTCGGACTGCTGCACGGCTTGGGAAGGCGTCAATTGTGACTCCTCGGGCCGGGTTGTCAATGTCTCACGTCCTGGTTTTGTATCCGAAAATGATTTCCCGGTGGACACATACATGACTGGGACTTTATCTCCCTACTTGGGAAATTTATCATTTCTCCAACTTCTTGATCTCAGTAATGTCAAGGACTTGAGGGGGCCGATACCACCAGAACTCGGGAGGCTATCGCGCCTCAGATATCTATTTCTAGATTCAAACAAGCTAACAGGCTCAATACCTGTGACATTCCAACACCTACATAAGTTGAATAGGTTGTATCTTAGTGACAATTATTTATCCGGTGCTGTTCTTCCTAATGTAATTGGATCCTGGAAGGCACTTTCAGAATTAGGACTTTCAGGAAATAGATTAAGAGGGCCTATTCCATCTTCAATCGGCCGGTTAGTTATGCTCATTAAACTTGATCTCCACGAAAACAGGTTTTCGGGTCACATTCCTCTAGCTATTGGAAACCTGAAGAATCTCAAGTACCTTGACCTGTCTGAAAATAGATTGGCAGGACGAATTCCGCGATCAATTGGGGGACTGACTTCTCTAGTTGTCCTCTATCTCAATCAAAACCAAATTAAAGGAGGTGTTCCATATTCAATTTCGGGACTAACGTCTCTAGTATTTTGCCAACTATCCCAGAACAAATTGGCAGGAAGACTTCCAAAATCCATTGGAAACCTCACAAAAATCCAAAGACTAATCCTTGAGAGCAACAATCTTAGTGGAAATCTTCCCTCCAGCATGGGCAATCTTATGGAGCTTACAGACATATTCTTCTCTAATAACAGCTTTACGGGTAGGATCCCCTCTAGTATTGGAAAGTTACAGAACCTCCAGACGTTAGATCTGTCTAGAAACCGACTCTCTGGTCCAGTTCCTCGTCAACTTGCTAAACTGCAAACTCTGCAAACCTTAGATCTCTCATTCAATCCTCTGCAGCTAATTCGGATACCAAGTTTCCTATCAAAGATGAGACTCTTCAGGCTGATATTGGCAAAAAATGGAATCAAAGGCCGGCTTCCAAGATGGTTTTCTTTGTCATCCGTGTCAACACTTGACTTATCAAGCAATGAATTGAGTGGAAAACTACCTTCCTGGATTGGCAACATGAGCAACCTAGCCCTTCTAAACTTATCAAACAACAAGTTCCACTCGTCTATCCCGGTTGAGTTCAAGAACCTTTCTCTTCTGATGGATCTTGATCTACATTCCAACAATTTTAGTGGCAACTTGACCACAATATTCTTGAAAAATGTCCAAGATCAGCTAGGACATTTCAATAGCCTCGATGTTTCTGACAATAACTTTGCCGGTCCAATTGACGAGCATGTAGGGGATATGCCAGCAATGTCTTCAATTACATCCTTAGTTCTATCTAACAATAAATTGGGAGGCACAATACCAAAGTCGATCGGACAAATACCCGAGTTGCTGAGATTGGAGCTTGTCAACAATCACCTGTCAGGTTATATACCTGCAGAACTTGGCAATGCAACGGAACTGACCACATTGCTGCTATCAAAAACTGGCTGTTTGGTTCTATTCCAGGAGAGATATTGAATTTGGAGGAACTAAGGGAATTCGACGTATCGAGCAACAGGTTGAGTGGAAGAATTCCTCCTCATAAGGCTACTCTTCCTGTTTCTGCATTTCTGGGAAATCCTGGCCTCTGCGGGGCTCCACTTCCTCCGTGCAAGTTAATATAGGACGACTCATTTTCTGTATTCTTTTTGGATTCTAGGCTTTTTTTTTTTCAGGTCCATTCTATTTTACAATGTGTAGAGTACCAACTGGATTCAAGTTTCTCATGTTTCAGTTGGAGACAAGACAACATGGTTGCAAACTTTTAGTAAGACTGCGTGAGTTTTAATGTTGTTTTAATTTGTTTTGTGAAACATAATTTATGACTTTTTATGATTCAAAATGTCGGAATGTTTATTTACGAAATCCCAATGGTGCATGGAATATCACCTAAACCTGCTTACGGTGGGAAGCTAAAATAAAGCCACAGGACGTGATCCCCTTTAAAAGGCCATTACCTTTTTTCACGGCATGCACAAGGTGTGTGTTAGTAACCAGCGGAGGAAAGCGATAATGCCGTGGATGTTGGGAAAGGATAAAAAAAAAGGAGAGAGAGAACTGCTGATTTTTTTCTTTTTTCATTTTTGAAACATTCAAATTATGAAAAATTAATAGAAAGGTTAGTGAAAAAGGGTCTTATGAATCTTGATCACTCATCATTTGTTTAAAAAAGGAAAAGAATTTTGATTTTTCTTAATTAATTTTAGTTAAAAATTACAAGAAAATAACTCTTAAGCTAAAAATTTTATTTGTGCATAATATTTGTAAGAATATCTAATTTTAACAAACTTTATATGGTTAAAAGCTCGTCACATGTGTTTTTATTTGAATATAAAATCTAATATGCATCCCCAATATGTGTGGACCAAGTAAAATTTGACAATGAATTACAATTTGTAAATATGGTGCTTTTTGATGTAAAAACCCGAATTTTTGGGATAAGCGAATCATATACCTCCATAAGGTATAATACTTACAGTTAAATATGCAATATAATATTTAACTTACAAACTAAATATCAAACTGCAAACTTATAACAGTAGGAAACTCGTGCTATGAAATATCTAACTACTAACTCTAAACTACAAAGTTCAAAACTGCCCAATTTTTTTGAGGCATACTTTAGTTCATCTTCATGCTCGACATTAGTTGTTACTTCATTTCGAGGCACACTCTGGTCAAGGCATCTTCTTTTCTATCAATTCCAATGTTTCTTTACATCGCTTTTGTGATTGTGTTTGGAGGAGTTGTCCAGAGAATGCACCATTCAATTACCCTCAATTTTTTCTACATTTACGTTCAAATCTATTTTGGAACCTTTTATAAGGTGAAAAAGTAATCCTCTATACCGTAAATGAGATCTAGAGAGATCACATCTTCTTTACATAATAATGTTTATAAAACCCACTTAACCTAAAATTTTGTGTGGAGTCATTACCCCTAATAAAGTTGTTTTAATGGATGGCACCTCCTATTCAAATTACGGACATTGTTTGAATTCATAAATAAATTAAGGGCATCAAGGCCTTAAAGGTCAAAAATAGGATTTCTCTTGTTAGAGCATTTTTGTCTCTTTTCACTTACAGTAGGGATTCTCGAAATATACTCCTTTTCTATTGAAGCAAATACTGATATTCGCAGTGGGTATCTATTTTAGAGGAATCGGAGGATAAAGACGAAAGCAAAGTGACCACTGACTAGAGTTTGATACAAAGCAGCACGGAAAGCTTTGCGTTCAAATAAACCGGACAAGGAGCATTAACCCACCAAGGCCACACCTAACCCTCTGGATAGGGTAACAGCAATAGAGGTAAAGTAGTTTCAGAGTATTCAATCTCAAGTAAATACATTAAACAAGCCAACAGCATCTTGTTAATGAATGTCCGAAAGTTCAAAGATGACATTTTTACATATATCAATATTAATAACATATTTTATGAGGAAAAAAATACATGAATACGTAAAAAGTTTTTTTAGTCCCTCATCAAGTCTCTCGAAAACCGCCATTAGCATTTTCCTATTACCTAATACAACATAAAATTGGCATAGGAGTTGAGCATTCCTAGAGGGGTTTTATTAGTTCCATATTAATTCTGAAGTCCTTCAAAATTGATAAATAAATCCCATCCTATCACTTTGATTTAATTATTGAGTATATTATGAGATGTTTGGCAATATCACTACGTCAAGAATTCCCACGAAGATTTTGTCAAACCTCCCTCGGACTTTGCAGGTTCAGCTTTTGTTCTTATTTATCATCTTCTTTGATTCAAACCTCAACAAGAAATATGAAGCGGAGGATGATATTAAAAGTCTCAACTAATTTGTATAAAAGAGTATCTATTTATGAATACTATTAACATGATTGGTAGTGATAAATAGCCATAACTTCGATATGCTTTTTTTGCCTAAAAATGTCTAGTAAATGCTAATCACTACAACTAGAAAATAAAAGATAAAAAACTAACTATCAATGCATTTGAAATAGTTATATCATATTAACACTCCCCTTCCAATTAAAAAAGTAGATATTTGTCATTCCTAACTTGCTTAGATTAAAATTGAATAGTTGCTTTGAGTTGTATTCCTCCTTCACCAATTTCAAACTTTGTAGAATTCTAACTGATTTGCACATGCTTCATTTGATCATGATGAATAAGAATCTTTACAATGTTGAGAGCTCACTTTTTTATCACCATAAACATAGATGGTGATGAGGTGATAAGCAAATCCTTCAAAAGTCTTTCTAAGCAAATCACTTCATAGATTCATTGTGCAATGACACAATACTCGGCCTCCACACTACTACTCGCCACAACTATTCATTTTTTACTCTTCCATGTGACTAGAGTGCCCTATAATTTCATGCAATGCCCAAATGTCAATTCATAGTTAATAGCATCTAAAAACATCCCATTTTATCTCCTTCAAAAAAAAATACAAAAAATAAATAAATAAACTTCAAAATAAGTGAAAAGCTCAAGAAAATTGCCAAATTGGAAAAGGGGCAAAAAAAAAAAGGAAAACCCCTAAAAATAAATAAATAAATAATTCCAAAAAAAGTGAAAAATGTAGAAAATCCCTAAAAATTACAAAACCAATCACTCTCAAGAGCAGCTGAAGTGAAATCTGGGTTGAAGTCATACCTCGTTCTTAAAATAAACCAAAATAAGTAAAAATGAAATTTTGAACTAATCAAACTATCAACAAACCAAAACTCAATTTTCTAACAAATTGATGCAGGTTCATAAGTTTAATTTTTTAAATATGCATATTAGCTCAATTTTGGAAATTAATAGGCGCAGGTTAGTTATTCGCTTAAAGTTACATTTTAGGTTAATTTGGCCCAATATAGAATTGTTAGGCTTAAATACAATTTAGTTTCAAAAAGAAGAAAAAAAAAACAATAAAATGGGTTTGCTAATCTAGTAGATAGGGGATTGATTATGTGTGTGAGAGGTTAAGGGTTTGACTTCTATCCATGTTAAATAGGTATTTTTATTTTTATCATTATTTCATTTTATTTTCATTTTGACATGTTTCAAAAATAATAATAATAGCAATGGCATGGATCTCGTGTTCGGTTGCACGCACTACGACGTCGCGTTCAACCTCTTGCTCTAACCTTATCGTTCGCTTGTATGGAGCTCCAATAGACGCCTTCTTTTACATGTTTGACATAAGCAAGGAAGATTAAACGACACAAGATCGATCTAAAACGTCAATTTCTTCTAGAATTGAATCAAAATTTAATGTATTCTGTGTCAAAACCATGTGCAAATTCAAAGCTTTCGAACTCTGTTTCCATCTCCTCAATATTTAATCCCAGATCCTCTATATAAAGAGAGTTCCTAGCTTCGATCGGAAACAACAATTTCTCTCAATTCTCTCTCGTTTTTCTCGAATTCTCACTCTCCCTCTCTCTGAAATCGGCTAAGACCCACTACCATTCTCTATCTGCTTCCTCGCTGCAAACCGCCCACGTTACAAAAAAGTAGCATGTATATGTTTGCATGAACAGAACACATGTTGAATATATCATATATTGTATATACTACCAATCTATGAAATTGGGATCATGTGCTCAACAGTTTAATTAGGAAATAAGCGGATATGTTGATTTGCTTGTTTAGGCTAAAGAATGCAATTATAGGTTAATTGAGATTTGTAGCATATAAGCTGTATTTAGTTTTGGATCTATAATCTATATGTTAATCTAGTCATTGATTCATTTTAGTTACAATCACATAAAAATATATTTTATTTTTGACATCAGCATTTTCAAGGTACATGAACTGGATTGTATATTAACAATAAATACATAGGTTAATGTTGTTTTTAGATGTTTACACTTACTATGATGCGTTATAACATATCGCATGTTATTAGTGGATATTTGATCATTCCTATAGATTATATATTAACTGCATCTCAATTTAGCAATGATGTAGTTAAGTAATAAATTAGCATGATGGTGATGATAGGAAAATCTGTTATTGAATTGGGAAGAGAATAATTCAAATGGAGTCATTTATATGTTTTATGAATAAAATTGCTTGCTGGGATGAATCACGGCTTAGGTTTAGTCATTTAGTGCCTCATGAATAAACTCAATTGTTAATGTGTTTTAACGTAAATCAAGTCATTTACAGGATTGTAAATGAAAATTTTTGTCGGTTGTTAAACAATATGTTAAACTAGGTCCTTTGTATGAATCATGAATAAAAGTAGCTATAGGTAGCATATAAATGTTTGCATGAACTGAGCACACGTTGTTGCATGTCAAAATATTTATGTAAAAAAAAAAGGTTGGTATTTGACAAAATTTTGGGCCTCTCATATGATTTGGATCTTCATAAATAATAATAATAATAATAATAATCAATAAGTTGGTGTTTTTAAAAACTTAGATTTATTTAGGATTCTTTTTCTTGAAGCATTTGACTTCAATTTTAAAATTTAAAAGAGTTTTTATAAAATATATATATAGGTAAAAAACATAAATTCATCATATTTTTAAAATTAAAAAGAACCAACACACAAAAGTTTTATAAAATGAAAAACAAACTACAAAGACCTCATTTTGACTTATGAAAATCCAGGCATCTGTGGGGTAGCCAAAAAATAATAAAAATAGCTTTTTTCTCCAAAAAAACAAAAAACTTCTTTTAATATTCTTAAGTTGTCATTAAAAAATAAAAATAACAATAAAATATAAAAAATAATAATATTACTATGCAATAAACCTCTTTTATTTTCAAAAATTATTTTTAGTAACTTGTTTTGAGTTTTAAAAGTCAAGTCCCTCAATTTAAGATTTTCCAATTTTTTCTCGATCAAACCAGTTGCAGGATTGAAAGTTGATCCACCCATTCAATTTTTAGCTTTCCCCATTTTTCCAACTTCAATTGGTCGTCACTCCTAAAAAAGATTGTTTTTAAAAGCATTCACAAAAACCTTTGATTTTTGGTTGAGTATTTCATATCAGTTGAGCAAGGTCTATTATGAATTGAAATTAAAGAGGGAAAATTTTTAGGCTCAACAACATCACTTACCCTTCCCCCCTCCCCAATCAATATCATCATTCAATACATTGATTTTCTATTTAATAAAATCCCTTTTTCTTGGAGTTTCCTTCAAGTATTTAAAGATATGATAGGGAAGATGATACCAAGGGCATAGAAGGCTCTATGATGAGTTGAGAACTTACATATGCAACCAAGGTCAGGTAGTCATCGGATGGTGGATCTATTATTCCACTTGAGATGTATGGTTTGGTTTAAGGTATGCACTACTATTATTGATCAATAAAGTTGCACTAACTTAATTTTTAGTGTATGGGTTAAGAGAATTGGTCTTCAACCCTCTATAAATTTAGCTCATTATGATCTTCATTGGTTCAATAATAGGGGGCCTATTCATATCACCAAGCATGTATAGATTCCCATCTCCATTGGTAACTAAACTAGCATGGTGATTGTAACCTCTATAATTTTTCAAAGATAGATTTAATCGCTAAGAGAGATTTAAGAAATACATTTAGAATCAAATAAGCTTATTAGCTAGGAATTCAAATACCATAATTGTCCACTTAATTTTAAGTTTCTTAAGCCCTAAAAGTTAAACTTAAAACTTAGGACTCTTAAACCTCCAAAAAATTATAAATGCACCTATAATTACTAACAATTCGATGATCGATAATATGATAAAGGGTCAAATGCTAGATAAAATAAAATAAACTATGCCAAAGCCTCATGGTATTGGAATCATATTCATGATAACAAGCATAAATTTTTCTTTCTTTCCTTAGTTGCAGTCTAACTAAAATAACTAACTTAGGAGCTACCTAACTAAGATAACCAAACTAAATAATTGAGAACCTAGAACTATACCCAAGCGACCAAATCCCATATTTTTGGGATAATTCTTGCATCATCATAATAAAAGTATAATGGAATCCTCAAATTGTAAGATATCTTGGTAACATAAGACATCAAATGCCTATAGTACACATGAATTAAATGTGTAAATATTATGAGTAATAGACAATGATTTTAATAAATCAATCTCCATAGAACTATGACCAAGGTGATCCATAACAGAGATGAGGCAAGTGTTTTACAAGACAAATTGAGGAGCAAAGTCAATTAGATTGTGACCAAGGTGATCCACAACAAGGACAAGCTAGGTGTTTTACAAGACAAATCAAGGAGTGAGATTAATTAACATTTAAGCTTAAGTCAATCGACTCACTACAAACTAAGGACAACTGATCCATATGAGACTAGGTAAAGTGGTTTGAGTTGAGCTAAGGTCAACTAACTTAGCTTTGACATAAATTAACCATCTTATATCCCATTTTTCCTTATTCTCATTATTTTATGTTATTTTACATTGTTTGCTTGTTTTTCTAGTTTCCTATTTTATCTACTTTAGTTAGGAGGGTTTTTCAACCCATAAAAGGGCATTTTATATAACAAAACATTATTAAACCTTTGTTCATATTAAATCTAATTACTTATTTAAGATTTTTCTCTTAAAAATATTCTTATTAATCAATATCATTGATTGTGGTATACCTTATGCTTATAGAATTATTATGCGCTACATATCAATAATTTTATAACCCCTTTGTATTTTATCTAAATGTAAGCAATATTGATCTTCGAATTAATCATACTCTAGTTCCATCTATATAATTGGTAAGTGATATGCAATTATGTGTTCATATCTTTTACTATAAGTTCACATAAACACCTAAAAACCCAAAAAATCTATATTTCAATATTGAAACACATATAAAAACCCCAAAGAAAATCCATTGCTATTCAACATTTGTTAGATCTAATCCGACCTTGGAGTCTCCATATCCTATAATCTCTTAAATCAAATACCATACAAAGGTGATCTTCAAATTCTACTAAGTCATATTAGGATGATCTTCTAAATTTAGATGATCCCTAAAATCGAGCGAAACATGTAAGGTTGGCCTACTAGATTTGCCACCATATCAAAATATTCAACAATAAATGCATAGAATCTGCATAGTTTATGATATGAGACAGAGATAACATCTCATCATAATGCATCTAACTTACTAGTTTATGATACATATACATGACATGTCACCATATTAAATTTAACTAATGAATTCACTTGCTATTCAGTTTAAACCAAAGCAAAGCTAAACTAAGTCGCAAATTTTGGTTTAGGTTGGTTTGTAAAGGTATTGTTTATGGTTTGATTTAGGTTATTCCAAACTAAAAATTTTGAAACATTCTCACTATCGAGCCTAACCAAACCATGTAAGCATTCTTTTTCATCAGGGATTTTGGATCTTACATTAAGAGTTCTAGACTTGATAGGGCGAGATACTAAGCTTTGGAACCCAATAATCTGTCCACACGTGAGGACGCCCAAGGTAATGTGTAGGTACCACTCGCAGCTTCAGGTGGAAATAACGTACTGTAGTAGCACCATTAAGAGTCTGTTTCTTATTTGGTTCCCTCTGACTACGGTTTCTTTACATGATACTGGAGACAGGTAATTACTACAGGGTTCCTCATTATCTCATCAAGTATGTGCACCAACGTGGAAGTTGAGATGAATAACGTGAGCTTGCCGAAAAGTTGATTGCATAACTGACACGTATTAGAAGGAAGATGCGTCCTTTTTATTTTTATTTTTATTTTTTTTAATAATTTATCTTCAATGTTTTCACCATTTCTTCTATAATGCTAAAATAATGGTAAGTGATAACAATAACTCTATTCATAATTATATATTTTTAAAAGTTATAAAGAATGAAAAATCAAATATACACATAAGAATATTTGGACAATAATTTATAGAAGAAAAGAAAAAAAAAAAAGGTAATAACTCCTCTTAGTCGTTTCACCTCATGGTGCGTTAGCATACATGAGGTCCATCTCACAAGTAACACTTGATAAGTTGCAGAAAACCCGAAAGTTATCGTATGTTTCTCGCATGACATGGAACCCTTGTTGGGGGAGACTAGAATCGTCGTAATGTAAAAAGAATTATAATAAATTTTGTATTAATGTGTCCATCAAGCACCAGTGGTCTAGTGGTAGAATAGTACCCTGCCACGGTACAGACCCGGGTTCGATTCCCGGCTGGTGCAGCCTTTCTGTTTTCCTGATCTTTTTTAATTATTTATTATCCCACCTTCAAGTTTTCTTCCAAATCTTAAGGCAGGTTGTGGATTAATCTCCCTGTGGGGGCAAGCATGAATTGTCTCAGTCCATGCCCCCCACACAGTAAATGCCGCACCTGCGTGTATTTAGTTTTGATGAAGGAACACGATTGATTTGAGTACGGCCTATTAGCTGGGTCTTAATAGTACTGTCTCCTTCTAGTCCCTTGTTAAATGCTTCTCTCCTCTAATGAGGTTTAGAAAATTTATAAGCACATCTTTGCATTATTTAACTTTATTTTTGAAAATATGTTTATCTATGGAAGAGTATAAGTGTAAATAATGAAAGATGAGATAATAAATTTGATAATTAAAAGTTCGATTTAATTAGACATGTTTATCGTTAATTTCTTGATGATGTTTCTACTTACTTTTTGGTTCCTTTTTTAATAATGTAGAATGCTTAGAAAAATCGGATTCCTCTAACAAGGAACCTAAAAGGTTTTTTTTTTTTTTTAAGTTTTGATTTATTAGAGAAAAAAAAAACTTTAGAGAATCTAAATCTTATAATATATTATCAGGATTTACAAAAACTTTATAAAAATGTTATTCCTTATATGAAATAACTCATGGATAAAGTAGTGAGCCTTTTCTAAAAAAAAAAGTTTTTTAAAATGTTAATGTGGCATTTAAAACTTGAAATGAGTTCCTTTACATTAATTTAATCTTATGAGATACAACTACTTCAAACTTTATATATATAATTAACAATATACTTAAAAATTATCTTGATGTTTTCCCACAAAGTACTTTCCATATGTTTTTGAGTGAAAACTTTCATAACTGTTTTTATTTACTTTTTTTTTTTTTTCGTGAGATGCTATTCTATAGGTTAAACCCACCCACCCCCACGAAAGTTAAAATGAAAGATTAGAGCAAACCCTACAAATCAAATTGATAAAATTTGACAGAGCACAATGATTTAAAAAATGGACATTGCTATAACATAATTATACCAATTTTACCTGCAATCTATTTTATTTAAAATAATAGATGTGTTATTCTGTGTTTTTTCACATACAATTTAGACAATATTATTTATTCTAGAAAAAGAAAAAGAAATCTTCAATATTTTTATGGCTTTGTGAGAAGACATAAAATATCGTAGTGATAATGGAAAATATTGAGTAGCAAAAATTTCTTGATAATTATCATTCTTAGTTTCAAACACAATTAAATGAATAAAGATACCACAAGGACAATAATTCTTTGGCCTAAGTAAAAAGGGTGATACATTTCTGATGGTGTAAATAGGTGATGTATGTTTCATGAAGGTAGCGTTTGGTTATTGGTATTGGACAGGACAAAGAGTACTGAATAGTACAAAATAAGAATGATTGGACAAAAAAAAAATTTATACCACGTTTAGTTTGTTCAGTACTGGACAAAGATTTTTGTGCTGTCCAGTGTTTGGAATTGCAAAGTACTGGACTGAACATAGTAAATTTTACAATTATACCATTTTTAATTATATCATGGTTATTTATACATATTTGATATTATTATAAGAAAATACAATTTGAAGAAATTATAAATTATATAAAATAATTCATGTAAATACATTGATTGAAAAAAATTAATAATTAATATTATAAATTGCAATAATTTATGTTATATTTAATAAAATAACACATTACTTACTTTTTTTATCTTAAAAATGATGTTCCGATATAGTATATATACATGATAAATAATATACAACATAAAAGAATCTTGACTTGAAATTAGTAATAAACATGGTTTAAAAAAAAAACTTATGTTATATTATTTTTCTCATGCTATATAATTTTCTTTGTTCTTATCGTACTAGAAATCAAAACGTGAGTTTGGAATCAAGTTAGGACACGTGATGATCTATTTATACATGAAAGATTGATCCACCACCACCGTTCCATTTCAACAGACATCTAAACGCACGGCAACAACCAAACGGAGAGCATGCGACGAAGATAGAAAAGCAAGAGAGGGAAATCTAAACGGATAGCAACAACCACAGGTAGAGCATGCGGGGAACATAAAAAAGCAAGCAAGAATGTGAGAAAGAATGGAAGGATACAAACCTGACGGCGACTTCTGGCGTGACGACGGCAACGTTCGAATAGCAGTCGATTGCACGATGAATCTCGTTGTTGGAGTGGCGCCAATGGGTTTTCCTACTGCACTTGAAGGGCAAGCTAGTGCGGCGTGGATGGGTTCGAATGAAAAAGGTTTGGAGAGGTAGGTTTGTTTGTAAAGAGAAAAATATGAAGGGCAAGTTGGAGATTTCGAAAAAAAAAATGAATTTTTGTCTAGTACTAGATTTTTTGTACCTAATTATATGTGGTACAAAAATTTACTATTTTATCCAGTACCACATTGAATTTTTGTTCAGTACTTTTTTCATGAATGGCAACCAAACGCAAGACAACAAAATTTGTGCTGTCCAGATACCACATTTTTATGACAACCAAATGCTACCGAAGTGGTGCAGAAAGGTGATCTTAGTCGACAGTCATGTAATTAAAATCAACTTATTATCTCGTATGAACCTCACCTTTTTCGGCACTTAAACTCATACATACATCATTCGCTCCTACTATAATTATCTTTTAAAAGTAAATGAACAACACTCTAAAATATATGTAAAAATTGGTCTTTTGGTAACTTTATGTGTTTGCTTCATCTCCTTAATTAAGTTTGTTTTTTATAATTTCTATGTTGTATTTTTTTTTTTAGTTGCATCTTCTTTTCAATATTTTTAAAAGTTGATATGTAAAATTTAGAAGTATTCCATGGAATATTCTTTTGTTGTATTACAACATACAAATGGTAGAGATTATGGGAGTTTTTTTTTTTTTTTGACCAAAATTATAGGAGAATTTAGATATGAAAAAAGTACACATTTGATTCTCAATATTTACCTATTTTTTTATATAAGTCCTCAATCCTTTTCTTTTCTAATTGAGTCTTAAAAGTTTGCCAATTTAAAAAAGAAAAAAAAAATTTTTATAAACTCCATTAAATTTTTTGTCCATCATTGACATGTGTTAAAGCTTCTTATTGGCCATGGGTGGTTAGCTAGCTAAGGTTTACACAATTTTTTACAGCTTTTATTGTTCTTTATTTCTTTTTATTCTTCAATTTTGCATTATATTATGTAATCAAATATATTTAATTATTATTTTATCAAATTAAATTGTAGATCAATTCGAGCTAACGTATGATAGAGAAGGAAAAAAAATTAAACAAAGTTGATGAAAGTCCTATTTTTGAAAAGTAAGAAAGCATTAAATAAATAATTAAAATTTAAATAAAAAAGTAAGTAAACATAGGACTAAGTGTACTTTTTCTCAAACTTAAATGTTTAAACAAACAGCAATATAGAAAATAATTAAGGAAAATTGTAAATATATTTCCAAATCTATTAATTAAGTATAGATAGCTTTCTTAAACTTTAAAAATGTACTTTCACCTCCTAATAATTTTTTAAAATAAGTACATATGTACACCTCGAAACAATTGTTAATTATGGTGATAATTTAGGGGCTATATATGCTCATTTAAAAATTATGGGAAGATAACTCATGTTTTATGAGTTTAGAAGTTTGCCTATTCCTTATTGAGGTCTACGCAAATTTATAAAAATAAGTAATAGACAAGAGTTTAGAAGTTTGTCTATTCCTTATTGAGGTATATGTACATTTATAAAAATAAGTAATAGACAAACGGCATGAATAAATCAATGATATCATTGAATAATTAACTTGAAAGTCAAATAAGGGGAGCAAGTATTCAAAATCCATGTCAAATCATAGCTATAGTCTTATCCCAAGTTGGCACGTAGAGATTTACTAATGCAAACTGATTAATTTTCTGCTCGTAGATGCAAAGTTTGCAGAATATATAAAAATCTATTATAGTCCCATGATTGAAAACCTCGTAGAATAAATGGATAATTATGAGTGTTTTATCTATATTAATGGTTACTTTTAAAATATAATTTTATATTATTATAAAATATTAAGAATAAACATATATTCCCTAAACTATTGGTATGACCCTAGCGATAGTTTGGAGTTTTTAGTGATGGCTTAGGGCTCATGTGCACATTTTAAACATTGCCTAATCAATAAATTATGTGATGTTTTTGCAATTAATCAGAAATAAATATTAGAAAAAAAATAAAACATGATTTGTGTTTAAACACTTTTTCAATCAATTGACCTAAGTAATTTCTCTAACAAACTTGTGATCAGTGTTTTTCTCCACCATGAAATTATTAAGTACTCAATTAAAATCTTAGCATGCACATAACCCAAAAAAAAAACAAAAACAAAACCTTAAATCACACAAGGCCCTCACCAAATTGTCAATCAGATAATCCAAATCCTTTTCTTCATTACCAGACCCTAATCAAAGTAGCTCAAAGTCAAACTAAGGGGAGATATTTGAAGTTCATTATTCTAGATTTTTTTATTTATGTGCATGATTTGAGAATTTGTCAAGCCAAGCACATGTCAAGTGGAATTTTAACAAAGCACTTTACAATTGTATGAAGAAAAAGAACATGGATCTTGCATTTGCTAAAAGAAAAACATAAATTAGTTGATTGCAAAAGTGTCATAGTATGGGCTATGTAAATAATGCAATTTGTTAAAAATATTACGCAAATAAGGTACCAAAGTATATGTAGTGTATAAGTTTTCAGTACAAAAAAAAATGTATTAAAAACACATGTTATACATATGTTTTTTGCTACATAAAAGCAACCCTCCACCCAATAGAAACCCATTTTCTACATGAAAACACAAATACTCCTTCAAACTCTCTCTTCCTTTGGACACGGTAGGCAAGAAAATTTGAGATTTTTTCACAAATCAAGATCAATATCAAATTGAACAAATTTAGCAAAGTATGTAATCTATTTATGTTACATTTCATGTTTTGTGCCATTTTAGGGTGTTTTTTTTTTTAAAAAAAAACTTAAACTTGAAACTCATGTATGATATACATATATTATACATAAAAATGATGATTTTAGTTTTAAAAAAAAGTTGTAGAATTTCATTATGTAGGTGTTGTAGTGTTGAAATATGTGAAATGTGGGAGTTGTAGAGATATATAAAAGTTGTTGAGCATGATACTTGTTTAGATTATATAGAAGGTTTTCGACAAAATTACTCAAAGGTGGTTTTGTTTAGTATGAAGTTAATTTTGAAACTCAAATTTCATATAGCTATATTATGTGTGCAATTGAATATTGTATTAAGAAAAAAAAAAAACCACAGTTCTTTGCTTCTTCTCCACTAATAATGCCCACTCCTTCAATTTTTTATAGTTAAAAAAATGAATTTTATTTTTATTTACATTATGAATTGTCTCTTGATCGTTGCCAACCGTAGTTTTAATATTTATAATGCCTGTTCCTAATTCTAACTACGTTGCAATAGGCAAGTGTACCTACCGTGAACGTAATATAGTGTTAAGTACAGGGTCGTCCCATAAAGATACACAACTACTAGTACTAACTTCGTTCCTATTATCTAACCGACGCTTAAATATGTTGGTTGAAACTTAATTACTCTAATCTTAAAACTAATAACTCACTAAGAACAATGGTTCGGAAGATTTATCAATTAACAAAAGCAACCTAGATCTTATTCTACTCCTTCTCTATTATGTAATTCATTAGATTTATGAAGATTGACGTAATTGACTTCTTATACTGTCGAATTCCCTAGTCAAGTTAACTACTTTCTCAAGTACATTAACCTATCTAATCCTAGGTTTATCAAATCGGATCTCTCCTTAATTAATAGCAACCTAGAATTGCATAAAGCACATGAATTCGCATCAAAATAATCGATGTAAACAGAAGACTCTTGTTTCCTATCTCTAGAAGAACAATCAAATCTCATTAATTGCAGTAAATCTAATCATAAAAGCAATTTCTCAATTAACTAATATGATATCATGCATAAATTCATATTCTGGATCTATGAATCTAAGAAACAATTGAAGAGCATGCAATTAATCATAAGAAAGTCAACAACTTCGCATTAAAAACCGAATCTTCATCACATGACAGATAAGTTTCGAATAAAATCTAGATTTAAGTCTACTCCTCCATAAATTGGACAAACGAAATACAATTACTGAAAGAATAAATAAAATTCATAGTCACAGCCCTTAAAGATAGAATCTTCTTCTTCGTGGGTCTTCAATCTCCTTTTGAAATGACATAATCTTCTTTCCCCTGCTGTTATGAGAGTCAGAGCAAGTACAAAATTTGTAACCCTCCGTTCTAGGGCAACTAACGGTCTATTTATAAATGTACCCGGGTTGGATACATACACGAGCGAATACACGAGTAGTGTATCTCGTTCATGTATCTCATGCTTGCTTCCAAGTGTCCTTATGTGAATATACACGAGCAAGTACATGGGAGTGTACATTGGTCGTGTATTTGAAACATTGTTGAACAGCAGCAAAACTTAGATACACGAGCAAAGTACATGGGTGTGTACTTTGATCGTGTACTTTCCAGACATCCACTTCAGTATACACAAGCAAAGTACATGGGCGTATATCTTGCTTGTGTACTTTCCAGAATTCTTTTCTTCACATGTATTGTATCCAATTCCTTCCAAACTTGATCCGACTCTTCAAAACTCCTTCCCTTAGCTCCAAAATACTCTAGAAGATCCTGAAATTAGCATTCATTCCATTAAGCATCCTTTTCTTCAACAAATCATCTAAAAATTCAACAATAAAGCACAATTTCATTACTCTAGATAAGGGTATTTTGCGACTTATCAAACTTCCCCACACTTAAGTCTTTGCTTGTCCTCAAGCAAAATAAAACATTAATCAAACTTCTCATTAATCATGATTGTCGTTACCAAATAATATTACTCACACATTAACATTTATGAATTTTAATCTTTAAAGCTCAATGCAATCCCTCAATCTAATGAGTGTGCTTCTCACCTTGTCGTGAAAGTATTGTAACAAAGATACTTTAGTCAAATTTCTAGGATTAATCAAAGTAGACCAATCTTTACCCTTGTCATTTTAATAATGGCTTTCATGATCAAAATTAGACACAAGATCAATCAAAGCAAAAGGAAACGTGGTACATTTCAATCACCATTAAAAAGTCTAATATCTACTCAATTATCTCTCTTAGTGAAGCAATCAATAATGAAAATACATTGCATCTATGTTTCCCCTGGATTCCTCCTCCTTTTTGGTTGATCTCTTCAAAGATTTTATTCTTTGTAATAGTTCACTGGTTTCATCCTTTTTTTTTGGGGGGGGGGGGGGGATCTTGCAACCCATGTAACGAGTTTTCAGCCGATAATCCTAGGCTCGTCACCCAAGTTAACGAACGTTATCCCCTCAATTGAGGGCATTCCTATGGGCTTAATTACTCGAGTTACAAGACCCTCTCAACTTTTTTCCTTTATGGTATTTCATTTTATTACGGTAATTTCCTTGGTCGGCCGATCCTAGGCCAGAGGACCTTAGGTGGCCAAGTTTTAAAGGAACCCCATCGAACCTCTATTACCTTAACTTATTATTTTGACTAGTTAGTAGTGGAGTCAAACTTCGCTCTTCTGAGGGACCAAAGCCCATACTAACCAATCCTTTATTTTTCAAGTATAACATGCTTTCATTAAATTATTACTTTAAAGAGATCTTCTAAGAAGGATCACCAAGAGAATCATTCCATTTGCCCTTTCATGAAAGATTAAATGGCTCTCAAGATCTTTGAGTTTCACAACGATTTTATCCCATAACTTTGACTAAGTATCAATGTTCCAAAGAAGACAAAGGTGACATGCACAACACTCTTTTAGAGGAATTCATTCACTAAATGCTAAAATACTATGTAATTTGCAATCATGATTTCAAAATTTGATTATCAAGCAAAAAGAGAAAAACAAAAATTAGGAGAAATTTTTGAATGACTCATACAATTCAGCACAACCCTTATCAAAATCAAATTTCTTTAGTATCCCCTTCCCCACACTTAGATTGAGACATTGTCCCCAATGTCTTTATCATTCAAGAATGTAATGAGAAATAAAGAGATAAAAAGAAAAGGAACTGAGACTTCCCGGGATTAAACAGGTGATGGACCAATTGCATAGCTAGCAGAATGTCGATCAGGATGAACTAGCACCATCCCGCTTCCTCTTAGCAGGGGTGGTCTTCTTCTTCTTGGTAAACTTCAGTTTAACTACACAAGTCTTTTTTTTTAACATCTGAATCAATCACAATGGCCTCAAAACAGGTTAGGTTCTTTAATTACACAAAGAAAATGATAGAACTTGCATTGGGTTTCCGAAACAAGGAGGAAGATAGCACAGTTGAGATACACAACCAAGGTACACGATCGTGTACCTAGTTGTGTATCTACCCATCTCATAAATGCACAAATTACCATAGGTACACTCAAAATCAGGTCTTGTGGCTTTAGTATATTATCAACCTACCTTCCTGAAGGCAAAAAATGTAACTACAACACACCCAAAGCATCCTTAAACGATAAAGTTCGAATCTTGATTCTAAGAAGCTAGGTGTGATAGTTTAGTGATCATAAAAAAAATGGCCTCATAACTTGGTTTCTAAGAAGAAGATTGGGAAAGAAACACAACAACATTGTTCTAGAAACCCACAAAATCAAAGTCCCAAATATTCATATTCAAACCCTAACTATCGATTCACTTGTTTGGCAGCCACTCATGACATTAATCATACATTCATTCACGTGAATTCAAAATATCTACCGATCTATCAACAATCGACTTCCAAACTGCGAAATCACTCATCATACCATCATCATAGATGCAAGCATGTATGGTAGTCGTAAAAGAAAACCGAACAACAACCGTATTGCAATAAGTATTGAAGAAGAAGAAGAGAAAACTTACTTACCTTGAGTCCTTGAAACGGAAGAAATTTATGGTGTGGAAAGAACAACCACGGTATGGAGGAGTAAAGTGGGAGTGAGTGGGTCAAATACACGAATGGAGAATGGGTCGTGTAAATGGCAGAGTGAAGTGAGGAGTCCTTTTATAGTACGAGCAGAAAAAATAGATACACGACCAAAGTACACGGTCATGTACTTTGGTCGTGTACTTTGGATTCCTTTCTGTGGGTTAGATACACGACCAAGTACACGAGCGTGTACCTTGTTCGTGTATCGTGGGAGAGCATTATGTGGGTTAGATACACGACCAGGTACACGAGCGTGTACCTTGTTCATGTATCATGGGAGAGCATTCTATGAGTCAAATACACAATCAGGTACACGAGCGTGTATCTTGTTCGCGTATATAAAGGGGGTGTTCTGTGGGTCAGATACACGACCAGGTACACGAGCGTGTACCTTATTCGTGTATCTCTGATATGTACACAATGAGCAATTTTTTGAAGTGCACGGGAGGCTACACCATGACGTATTCCCCTTTTGTATTGCAAAGTCAATTTAGACACCCTCTGGCATGTGTGAGAAACCGGATGTGGGTCAGATACACGACCAGGTACACGAGCGTGTACCTTGTTCGTGTATCGAATTGTGCCTTCTGTGGTCAGATACACGACCAGGTACACGAGCGTGTACCTTATTCGTGTATCTCTGATATATACACAATGAGCAATTTTTTGAAGTGCACGGGAGGCCACACCATGACGTATTCCCCTTTTGTATTGCAAAGTCAATTTAGACACCCTCTGGCATGTGTGAGAAACCGGATACACCACTAGTGTACCCGGTTGTGCAAATCAAAGTACATACCTGTCATCACTTCATCTTGCACTCCCTTGAAAAGGTCTCCCATCCTGAATTTTCCCACACTTAGAGCTTAAAAGAAGCTCTATTAAGGTGACTTTCATAGAATCCAAACTTGGTTAGCCCCTCTATAGCTTGCTGTCCTGCAAAAGTTACTCCAAAACAATGGGTGATAATAAAGAAAGTAAAGAGTAAAGAAGAAAACTTACTTAAGCAACATGGGTTGCCTCCCAAGAAGCGATGTTGTTTAACGTTGTTAGCTCGACGTAATGAACCGGTGGAGCTCAAATGGAGATGAGAATGAGGTTTAGTTCCTCCTTTTCTTCCAAAACTGTTTTGTCCCCAAAGTAATGCTTAAGCCTTTGGCTATTCACCTTGAAAATGCCTTTCTTGGAGATTTTATAACCCAAAACAATACCTTCTTTTGCCATAAAATGACACTTCTCCAAATTTAGGACCAGGTTAGTATCTTCACAACGTTGCAATACTAACTCAAGATGGTGTAGACACTCATCAAAAGAATTCTCGAAAACAAAAAAAATCATCCATGTATACTTCCATCTTGTCTCCTACCATACCTTCAAAAATAGCCATCATGCATCGCTGAAAGGTGGCTGGAGCGTTGCATAATCCAAAAGGCATGCATCGATAAGCGAAGGTCCCAAAAGGGCATGTGAATGTCCTCTTTTCCTGGTCTTCGGGTACAATAGGAATCTGAAAATATCCTGACATCCCATCGAGGAAACAGTAATATGCATGACCAGCTAACCTTTCAAGCATTTGGTCCACAAATGGAAGAGGAAAATGATCCTTTCGAGTTGCATCATTTAGCTTGCGGTAATCTATACAAACTCTCCATCCAATGACAGTCCTCATCGGGATGAGTTCATTTTTTTCATTCGGTACCATTGTCATACCGCCTTTCTTCGGAACTACTTGAATGGGGCTCACCCATGAGCTATCAGAAATTGGGTAGATCATTCCCGCATCAAGCAATTTGATGACTTCCTTTTTTACAACATCTCTCATATTTGGATTAAGTCGACGCTGTGGTTGTACCACTAGCTTGACACAATCTTTCATTAGAATTTTGTGTGTACAAAACGATGGGCTAATCCCCTTTATATCTGCAATTTTCCATGCAATTGCTTTCTTGTGTTGCCCCAGGACATGCAATAACCTTTCCTGCTGATCTCGATCCAAATTTGATGCAATTATGACTGGAAGTTTAGAATCTTCTTCCAAAAATGCATATTGAAGGTAGTCTGGCAAATGTTTCAATTCTAGCTCAAGTGGTTCCTCAATTGAAGGTTTCAGTCTTTGAATGGTGGATCTATTCATATCTTTAAAGCTTCTTTCTTCTCTCAACTCAGGATTGTTATTGAGCTGATTGACAACTGCTCTAATCGCCATATTTTCAGGTTGCTCTTTCTCCCCATTCATCAAACACAATTCCAATGCATCACCAATCAACAGGTCTTGCAATGAATCTGAAACTGCGAAGTCAAGGCAGTCAATTGCATAGCATGTATCATCATGGTGTAGGCTTTGTCTAAGGACGTCAGGCATTTTCACTATAACCTCTTCATTTCCCATTCTCAACACTAACTTCCCATCCCCAACATCAATTATGGCTCTAGCAGTAGCAAAAAATGGCCTCCCCAATATAAGAGGGACCTCCACATCTGCTTCCATGTCAAGGATGACAAAATCCGCCGAGAAGATGAAGTCTTGCACCTTCACTAATACATCTTCAACTACTCCTCTTGGGAATTTGACTGATCGATCGGCTAACTGAAGACTCATTTTGGTTGGTTTCGGCTCTCTAATACCAAATTTTTGGAACATCTTGTATGGCATCAAATTAATGCTGGCTCCTAAATCAACCAATGCCCATTCTTCAGATAAATTCCCTATCAGGCAAGGGATGGTAAAGCTCCCAGGATCTTTTAACTTCTTTGGGAGTTTGTTCTGAATTACCGCAGAGCATTATCCTCCTAAAGTTACAGTGGAGAACTCTTCAAGCTTCCTTTTGTTCAATAGCAACTCTTTCAAAAATTTTGCATATCGTAGCATTTGTGATAATGCCTCAACCAGTGGAAGGTTGATATGCAATTGCTTGAATATCTCTAAAAATCTGCCATAGTGCTCATCTGTTCTGTTCTTCTTGAGTCCTGCTGGATAAGGAACATTGGGCTTGTATTCTGGGATTAATGGAGGTGATGATTTCTCTTTAGGTTATTTTTTCTGAATTCTTTCCCCCTTCTTTGAGAACTACTTGTTCTTTTGCTGGTTCAGTCACCCAACTCTCTTCTTCTTGAACCTTTGGTTGTAGTTCCTTACCACTTCGTAATGTGATAGCTTTAACATGTTCTCTAGGGTTGGTTTCCGTGTTTCCCGGTAATGAACCTTGAGATCTCTTTGACAGAAGCTTAGCTATCTGACCGACCTGGTTTTCAAGATTGTGTATTGATGCCTCATGATTCCTCAGAGCCGAGTCTTGATTTTTCAGAATCAAATCTAAGGACTTCTGTCTATCTTCTGAATCCTTGATGAATTTTGTGAGGAGATCTTCAAGTGGCGGTTTGGAACTCTGGACCATTGGCCTCTGATAACCTGGTGGAGGATTTGGATTGCCCTTCTGAATATTACTGTTGTTAGTCCAAGAAAAATTTGGGTGATTTCTCCATCCTGGGTTATAAGTATTGCTGTATGGATTGTTCTGGGGCCGAATTGGGTTTCCCAAATAATCCACTTGCTCTGTTTGCCCTTCCTCACCACCTGAGGGTTCCACAATAGCCAGCTGATGTTGTGAGACAGCCAGCCCGTCGATCTTTCTAGATAAAGCCTCAACTTTAGACATGATAGAAGTAGCCACATCCACTTCAAGAATGCCTGCCACCTTCTTTTCTCTGCCCCTACCATGTGACCATTCATAATTATTCGCGGCCATGTCTTCAAAAAGAGTCAAACTTTCTTTAGGAGTTTTATGGTTCAAGGTGCCACCAGCTACGGCATCTACTGTTTGTCTCGTTTGATAGTTCAACCCATTATAAAATATCTGAACTTGAAGCCACTCTGGGATCCCATGGTGTGGGCATTTCCACATTGAGTCCTTGAATCTCTCCCAGGTTTCATACAACGTCTCCATGTCATACTGATGGTAAGATTGAATCTCAGCTCGAAGTTTAGCGGTCTTTGAAGGAGGGAAGAATTTGTCCATAAACTTCTTAATTAGACCTTGCCATGTAGTAATGGAGTTCCTTGGTAAAGAATTCAACCACTGCTTAGCCTTGCCTTTCAAAGAGAATGGGAAGAGCCTGAGGCGGATCGCATCATCACTAACTCCATTAAATTTGAAGGTATCGCAATCTCCAGAAAGAGTTGGATATGCGCATTTGGATCTTCATCCTGAAACCATCAAATTGAGTATATTGCTGCACCATCTGAATCACAACAGGCTTAAGTTCAAAATTATTTGCCTCCACTCGAGGACGGACTATGCTAGAGTTAACACCTATCAAGTTTGGCCTAGCAAAATCAGAATTGGTTCTAGGTGGCTCATTAACTCGGCCATCTCTATTATCAACCAGTTGATGATTTGGGGGATCCACAACAACATTTCCTTGATTCAGCTCTTGAGCACGATTATTGACTTGATCGGCCATTTCTTCCTTCAGTGATTCTCCTTGAATACCAAATGATGATGACTCAGTCGAGTGTTGCTTTTTCTGATAACGACGAATAATTTTCTCTGGCTCAGGATTAAAAACAGTAAGTTCCTTGGAGCGACTTTTGGTCATGCACTGTAAACATAATATAATCAATTATGAGCTCCAAATTCTCAGGAAGAAAAGGGAAAAAAAAAAGATAAGAAAGAAATAAATTGGTTAAATTAATAAGTAAAAAGTGTTTCTAATATTGGCGTATCCCTGGCAACGGCACCAAAAACTTGATCGTTACCAACCGTAGTTTTAATATTTATAATGCCTATTCCTAATTCTAACTACGTTGCAATAGGCAAGTGTACCTACCGTGGACGTAATATAGTGTTAAGTACAGGGTCGTCCCATAGAGATACACTAACTACTAGTACTAACTTCGTTCCTATTATCTAACTGACGCTTAAATATGTTGGTTGAAACTTAATTACTCTAATCTTAAAACTAATAACTCACTAACAACAATGGTTCGAAAGATTTATCAATTAACAAAAGCAACCTAGATCTTATTCTACTCCTTCTCTATCATGTAATTCATTAGATTTATGAAGATGGACGTAATTGACTTCTTATACTGTCGAATTCCCTAGTCAAGTTAACTACTTTCTCAAGTACATTAACCTATCTAATCCTAGGTTTATCAAATAGGATCTCTCCTTAATTAATAGCAACCTAGAATTGCATAAAGCACATGAATTCACATCAAAATAATCGATGTAAACAGAAGACTCTTGTTTCCTATCTCTAGAAGAACAATCAAATCTCATTAATTACATTAAATCTAATCATAAAAGCAATTTCTCAATTAACTAATATGATATCATGCATAAATTCATATTCCGGATCTATGAATCTAAGAAACAATTGAAGGGCATGCAATTAATCATAAGAAAGTCAACAACTTCGCATTAAAAACCGAATCTTCATCACATGACAGAGAAGTTTCGAATAAAATCTAGATTTAGAGTCTACTCCTCCATAAATTGGACAAACGAAATACAATTACTAGAAGAATAAATAAAATTCATATTCACAGCCCTTAAAGATAGAATCTTCTTCTTCGTGGGTCTTCAATCTCCTTTTGAAATGACAGAATCTTCTTTCCCCTACTGTTATGAGAGTCAGAGCAAGTAGAAAATTCGTAACCCTCCGTTTTAGGGCAACTAACGATCTATTTATACATGTACCCGGGTTGGATACATACACAAGCGGATACACGAGTAGTGTATCTCGTTCGTGTATCTCATGCTTGCTTCCAAGTGTCCTTATGTGAATATATACGAGCAAGTACATGGGAGTGTACATTGGTCGTGTATTTGAAACATCGTTGAACAGCAGCAAAACTTAGATACACGAGCAAAGTACATGGGCGTGTACTTTCCAGACATCCACTTCAGTATACACAAGCAAAGTACATGGGCGTGTATCTCGCTTATGTACTTTCCAGAATTCTTTTCTTCACATGTATTGTATCCAATTCCTTCCAAACTTGATCCGACTCTTCAAAACTCCTTCCCTTAGCTCCAAAATACTCTAGAAGATCCTGAAATTAACATTCATTCCATTAAGCATCCTTTTCTTCAACAAATCATCTAAAAATTCAACAATAAAGCACAATTTCATTACTCTAAATAAGGGTATTTTGCGACTTATCATCTCTTTACTTTTTTAATTATTAAAATATATTTATCAATGAGTTTTCTTGATAATTCAAAAAACAAATTGTATTCATCTTGGGAATATTAATGATACTTAGAACAATATCGATATATATATATGTTCAATTAAAAATGTTAGAATATAACATAATTTATGGATTAATCGAATGTTTTGACTTTTTAATTTCTACCATTTGGTGTGTACTACTTCACAATGTGTATAGAGTAGTAGCCAAATATGTGTAATGTGAGAGTTGTGGAGATTTAGAAATTGTAAAAAATGATGCTTGTTTTGAATGCATTGATAGAAATAGTTCAAATTACACAATAGGGAATTGATACAATTTTTCATGAGACTAAATATGCATACGTCATGTAATTAGGCTGGAAATGGCTGAAGTGGTGAAATTTATTGTGTATGTGAGACGAAACATTGTGTATGGATACGACAAGTTTGATTATGAGAATGGATTGATGAAAAAGTTAAAGGTGAGAAGGAATTCAAACTATAAAGAATTCTTGCATAGGATTTGTAGAAGTATTGGAGTCAATCCAACTATGGTTCATGTTAAGATACTACATAAGCATTCGCACTACTTCCATTAGGGAGGTGAAATACAAGTTGATGATAATTATGGACAATGATAATGTGCTGAATGTAATTGAAATGACTACAACTTTGGGGGAAGAGCAAATATAAGACTTGTATGTTGAAATCCATGAACAATTACAAAATCCAAATGAAAAAGAAAAGCCCTTAGAAGCCAATGCCTCTTCACCTCAACAAGAGGAAGGGCCAAGCATGATGACTAATTCACTAATGTGTGATGAAATAGCTCTAATGCTAGCTTATAAACCTTTGTGTAATGAAGAAAACTCTAATGATCCAAAATTAAATGATGCCTTGCACTCTCCAGTGAAAATTGATACTGTTGTGGAGTCCTTTGCAGTGCATGATGAGTATTTCGATGAGGATGAGGGTTCTGTCGAAAATGCTATAAATGATATGCATGCCACACATCTGCTAATGCACATGCATGTAATGTAGGCTCACAAATTTCAAGAAGTGAGTCATTTGGGTGATAATGAACCTAAGGATGCCATTCCATTTTTCAACACTAAGAGAGATAGTGGTTATATCACCTTCAAGGAAAATATGGCTGCTATATATAGAGAATTTAGCACTAGTGATGACCTTAGGAAGGGAATGAGATTCAATAGTAAGGAAGAGCTAATGTAAGCTATGAAGATGTATCATATAAAGAACCACTGTAACTTTGTACTCTCCAAAGACTAGTCCATTGTATGTTCCTTCCACTCTTGGAAGACTTTACCGTTATAGGATAATATAGCTAAGACTCTACATGTTTACCTTGGTTGTATTGCCAATTGTGCCATGCATCTATCTCCATTGCACAGGAGATGGGAGGAGCAATGATTCTTCTACAAGTGTAAGCATAGATAGGTTCCCACATATAGCTCCCATGAGCCATTATGGGATTTCATTAGAGGATAGGAGGTGCTTGACATCTCGATGGAGGATAGCCCGAGACACTATGCAGCACCCTATGTATGTTGTTCAAACATACAAAGATGCATTTGACGGTCAGAACCCACAGTAGGTATGTTGTCTTTTTACATTTTTATATCCACTAGACATTATAAATCCTTATTAACCTATACATGTTTATTGTTTGGTAATTAGGCAACCTTATCCCAAGGATCTTTTCGACATATTACCTACATTTTGCCGTACCAATAAAGGCATTTGGATAGCTTAAGTACCATAAATATACTTTCATATTGTAGAGTGATACTACCTAGATCACTTTTATCGCTAGTTTGGTGCATTTCAGCGAGTGCCTATCAATGTCAACACAGAGCCCTACTTGCACCATATTGATTTACAGAGCTAGACTAACACCGATTAGATAACGTTGCATGCATCCTACATTGCTCATTGGGAAGATTGTCACTTCTATAGGATCTTATTGAAATATGATGATGGTATTCGTCAAGACTACATCCAATAGTATAGACATGTCAACTGCCACTATGTAAGGTATATTAGAGCAATAATTGGACACTTGGTAAAAAATACACTTACAATATCACATTGACTAGACTATATGATTAAGTTGCACTAACATGTTTTCTTTCACTTTTTCCAAGATAATACCCTATGCCATATACACATAGCACCCGATCTACTTTCAGCATTTTCTTAGCTGATGTTAGCATACAGCTAGTTAAGTATCATGGTGGAGTCGTACTTTTTCCAACCACTCAGCATGAGCATCCACCAGAGGAGGAGGTTGTTGTAGACCTAAAGTATGCACCTCTAGTAGATCCTACACTTGCACCACTACCACACCATAGAGTTAACAGAGCAAGAGTTAGAGGATGGCGACAGAGAGATGAGCAGATCTATCATAACCACAATCCTTTAGACGTCATGGACGAAGACACCATAGGTAGTTCAATTTTCAGTACCAACTCGTTCATCACCCCCTATAGGCACTCTATTAGCAGTCTTATTCTTACCCCATCTGCTCCACAAAGGTTACATCACTATCAATTGAATATTGGTAACAAGTTACAGCCTTAGATACAATAGAGTCTAGTTTCTCCATGTGACTTTGATGAGCCCCTACAATTGCCTACAACACAAGAGTCATAGGTTCTTCACACCTCCGATGTGAGGCAAACTAAGTGTAGATTTATCATGTCTATAATCATTAGACCATTTGCTGGGAGTAAAAGTAGGATGAAATAGAGTTTTTTATGATTTATTTTGAACATTTCAATGAATATTCGAAACGTTATATATTTTAATGAAAAGTTCATTTTACTTTTCCTTGTATTGTTGTCATTATGTGTGTTTGTTCATTACAAATGGTGTTTCGAATGTGCTACCACATGATAGGAATCAGATTCCCACAGGACCAATCACCAGAGCCCAAGCTAAGAGTTTACAAAACCTAGTTATGAGAATCCTTTATGAATAACCAAATCATGAGGATGCTAACTTGATTTCTACTTTTGTATCATATAATTGTTGTGCATTCTGACAGGTACACTTATCGGTTTTATAGGATGCTAAATCACCTATACTATTGACCAAATTGGGAACATCATCAGACTCACATCCAATGACCCACAATGATCTCAATTGACTTGACAAATCGGCTCTTTGAAGACCATTATTTTTGTACTTGTAATTTTATCTTTGAACTGGTTATTTTGTAATCATTTTAGAACATTTTATTTGGTTGTATATGTTGAATTTAGGACCAGCCACACTAGTGGCATAGACATAATTTTTTTGACATTTTAACCCTAATTGGAGCATGTATAAATATTTACTAAAGTAGAGTTTGTGAGAGCTTTTTTGGACTATATTTTCAGATTGGGAAAATGTGAGGGTTGCCTCCTTTTTCACATACTCTTATCATTTCTTGAGTAAAGTGTGGCGAGTAGGGATTTGATCCTTGTTATATGTAGTATCAACAACATCAAATCTATCCTAATTCCTTATTAGTGAGTCATATCTAGTGAGGAATTAGTTTATCTTTTTATTATAATTTTCATGCAATTTTAGGGTTGGAATTCAATTGATTTCATATCCTCTTGATTGTGATTAGTGTAATCCTTTTTCGGAAGTTGCAAATTGAGCATTGTGATTCTAATCATTACTTGCATGATTATCATTGGACATTTAGGAGTTTGGAATTTGTGAATTTCATGCCATTTGTAGATTTGTTGATTGGAGTTGCTTCCATTTGTTATTCGAATGTGCTTTAACCAATTAAGCACATCACCACATTTGAGATTAGAGTAGACATATGACTTCATGTATGGAGGCCTACTTTGTAACAAGTGTTCTAGTAATGAATGTTATAATGGAAGGCACATATAGTGCATAACTTTTAAGTAGGAAAAAAAATTATACCGAAAACATATGCAGTGCATACTCAAAACTCATGCATTACATGCGTTTTTAATACTCTAGTCGCATAATATTTTTTTCTTTAACCCTATTTGCGTAATAATTTTTTTTAAATGCATATTTTAGGTATTTTACCCGTCAAAGTATCGTATTATATGTTTATAATTTTTTTCTATGTATTAAACCTATCAATATAACATGTGGCTGCAAAATCTTATGTAACCAACTGCAACAATGTAAGTACATGGCATGATCCATATCCACATAAAAGTTATTATCCTATACGTGATGACTTCCAAATTTTTAGTAGAATTAATTATTTGATGGACTTATGTTTATGTGGGCCCAATTTATTTAGGCTTAGAACTCGTTTATCCCAATATATGCCTAAGCTAATTCGATCATCGAGCTTGCAATTTCTAACCAAGGCCACCGATTGCAATGCCTATGCGGACTAATAAGCTTAGTTAAACAACTTAACATTCTTTCTTAAAAATATAATATTTTACCTTTTGAAATAGGAAAAATTGCAAAGAAAAGGTATGAATTTGTACTCTTCAAGACCTAAATTTGCCGAGTATAGATTTAATGGCTTGGGCTATAAATTACTCTCATATCAGGCATTCTATCTATTTATCATTAGTGCTATCTCGAGCGTTACATACTAGCGTTAAATCTGTTGATATAGACATGACAAAACATTTGATTTAGCCTAAACCCTTAAACGCATCATTGAAAAATCTTGCTTCTCTGCATAAATAATATAGTTTTAATGCCTTAAACGTATACTCAACAAATCCTTTTTTTTTTTTTCTGCAATAAAATAGAATTAGGTCCTTCGGATATCAAATTTTTTGAAATGGCCTTGAAAAATAAATGAAATAAGGGGTAATATAGTAATTTTCTAAACTATCACAAATGAATATCTTAATAGTTAAAAAGGAATAGAGAATAAAATTAAAACTATGACATGAGTCAAAAAAAAAAAGGAAGTTAATAATATAAAAGGATAAAATATTCATGGGCGGTTGTTTGTAAATAAAGAGACAAGGGTTTCTTTTATGTAACTCTAGCCATAAATACCACATAAACTCTTCTCTTAATCATATTCTAACTATTTCAATTATTGTGATAAGGAGTAAGAGAAGTAAAGAGCCCATAAACCAAGACAAATGGAATACCATAGATCAAGGGATTGGATTTCATAAATTTTAGGTGAATGATATACTAATTGTGTGTTGATTGTATTTGCATAGGATAGTTAAAACTAGATCAAGATATGTATTACTTAAATGAATTGCTGAGCTATGTTGTGTGTATTACCATAAAAAAGTGTATGGTGTGCTATACATTTAAGAGTGGTTAGATTCAATTGCTAAGTTTGATGACTTAGTGAGTTATTAATGTGAGGGAGTTATGCACAATATGGTCAATGAAAGGAGATAATGTTACAATTGAGGTCTTGATCAGTGGAACGGGACATCGATTAGACCATTGTAATTGACTTTATCGCTGATATATGGTTAATAGGTGATAAACTTAATATGAGATGACTTTAGTGATGAGATAATTTGGAAACTAAGCTACAATTCAAGTTATTATCGTTTTAAATTTGTTGTGCTAGAAATAAAGACTTTATATTTTAATGAACAAATATCTCAAGATCTCATGTGTTGAATTAGGGTATTGTGAATATAATTAAAATGCATACAAAAGTATACCTGAATACATAGCGAAAGCGATAAGTTTTTTTGGAGTTTTGATCTTTCAGCTTGTAGCAATGCATATTCTTTACTTTCTCTTCAATGAGATGGGGGAAAGGTAGAAGGAAAAGAAAAAAAACCTATTGATACATTGCTTAAACTAGAGACCCAACTCTATTTATAACCTTTATTAATTTAATTCATTATTGCCTATCTCAATAGATGAAATAAAATACATGGATTTTTACACATTATTGCACATACCAAAAGCTCATGAGATGAGTCTAATAACCCTATCCATTAATTAACCAAATTTATTTAATAGCTTAACTCCTTACCTCAATTAGAGAATCAATAGTATACAATTATGACCCATATTACAACATGTTGATTATATGATCTTAGCAAATATTGAGCTACAATTTAGGTTATGATATGTTGTTGGTAAATACTAAGCTACAATTCAAGTTATAAGAAATTTTATATGATTTAAAAAATTTTAGGCTATGGTCTAGATTACAAGATAATTTGATCATATGTGTATTTTGGTAGTATTGAGTTGCGGATCAGGCTATGATAAGTCTTGATATATATTGGGCTATGGGAAATGGATCCTCTAAAGTTATATTTTCTAAAGTTTCTTAAATTTATAAATTAACAGTTGGAATTATCTAGATTTTTAAAATACCTTATGATGTTATTATAAGGCAATCTTCTTTATAACAGTCTCAACAATTGATTACACATAATAATGTCATAAGAGAGTAAATTTAGCGAAATTCAAGAAAATAATTTTAGAGGATTCAAATCCTAGGATGTGAAACTAGATTGGTTATTTGACAACGAAGTCTAAGCATTCCAAATTCCTGATCATGGAAATGTGATGTTTGTGTAAATTAAATGTATTGAGATGATTAATTTGTTGTTCGATGCATTTAGTTTGTGTATGCCTATATGTGAGTGTAGCACATATTTGTGTTTGTTGTAATATTGTATTCTCTAGGCTTCTTGTTCACCTTGTTTAGAGAAATTGTTTTTTAGGTGACTAATCGATGGGATCATATTCCCCATTTTAGCCATTTTATGTCATCTAGCAAATTATGGGAGATTAGCGGTCATGCATGGGAAGCACATCCCCTTTGCATGGAGAGTCTTTTACTATCCATGAATTTGTGGTCAATTTTACTATACATGAATTTCGAAAATCAATTTCATTTTAAAAACCCGTATACTTTTAATGTAATGACTATATTAAAATTGATTTTTTAACACCTTTGCATAAGTTTGCATAAAACTATACCAACTTTACATGAGGAGATATTTGTGTAGCATGGCAATAAGTGATGCCTTGGATATATGTGACATGTATCTATTGATTTGAAGACCTTTGAAAGACTTATTTTTATGATTTTATTAGTTTTTTATTTTATTCAATATTAGTTTAAACTTTTAGTATTAGTTATTAGCCTTTATTTTTTTATGATTGTCATGCCCTTTATGAGTAAATAGCTATTAGATAGCCTATTTTTCACTTTATGACACCTATGCCCATAGAGATGTTAGTATTTAGTATACACACTTGTTAGAAACACTATTCATTAAAACGATTGCATGCGTAAATTTACATAAACCCTAAGAGAGAACCTTTTCTTCTCTTTTCCTCAAACTTATCAGTTCATTGAATTATGCCATACATTCAAGCCCTTTTCTTTATTTTAATTATGGTATCTATAAACTTACCAATTAGAATATACCCAAAAAAATTAGATTTATTTAATTGTGGCAACCTTTATCTTATCAATTAAATTAACATATTCACATCCTCTTTTAAATTTAGTTATTCTTAAAACTAAGAACTCCAAAAACACAAACACTTGAAACCTTAGAGGATGAACTATTTTTGAATATCATACTTGTAAAATTCTTCTTAGAATCTACCCATATCATTAATTCATGGACATGAAGATTTAAATAGTGAAGGAGATGAGTATTACATATCCTTATCTTGCTAGGAATCAATGCAACAGAAAATGGGAAAAAGCGAGAAGTTAATGTGTGAGGAATAAATTGTCACAAATGTGAAAAGGATTTTCCTTGCATATACAATTTATGAGAATTAAATTTCCACACAACTTCCACATAAGAATTGATTTGGCAACGTATTTCTCGCAAATGGTAAAAAATAAAATAAAATAAAATAAAGGCTTTCCTATTTTTCCCTCAAAATTTCCCTCTAATCCATGTCCTCACATATAAGGTCTTGCTCTTTCCTTTACTCTTTGCTACTTGCTTCATAACAGGGAGAAAAAACATAACCTCACTGGCCACCAAGCACTCTCTCAATCTCTCCTCTCACTCCCTCAAACTCTCAGTCATCTAGTAATCTCTCTCTTTCTCTCTCTGGCTTTGTTTTTCTAAAACACTAATAAATTTGTTTGATTATTTGTTATGTGTTGAAGATTTTAAACAAAAAAAGTTGCAACCTTTGGCATGTCATGTGTGCAATTATCCTATAAAGGTATATTTTCTCTCTCTATTTCTCTACTAATTGTGGCAATCATCTCTACTAATCTCTCTCTATAGCGTTTAAGGGTTTTGTTTAGTAAACGATTTTAGGGTCTATGCTTTAATTAGATTGAGATTGAAGTAAAATATAGTTAGTAGTGCTGTATTTTGTTGGATAAATGATTTTAGGATTTAGGTTTTTTGCTTGGTATTTGATAGAGTAGTTATCCAAACACAAAAAAGGTTTATAGCACAATTACTGCCAGATTTTGTGACTTAATAAAGAACCAAAGGAGGGTTCAAAAACTTTATGGTAATTGATAATAGACAGTATCATAATGTTTTAGATCATTTGTTATTATAGTGATAGTGAATATGGCAGCATAAAGAAAGAAATGAATCAATGAATAGATTGATACTTTCCATAACATTGTTCATAGATAAATAGATAGTGAATATAGCAGCATAAAGAAAGAAAGAAATCAATAAATAGATTGATTCTTTACATAGAAATGTTATAGATAAATAGATGGCATTAAGAAATTAGAAGATTATATACTATTTACTTATAGATGTAATATGTATTTATATCACAAGATTTATGTATTGGTAAGGAAATTCTACCATACAGTTACTCAAAACTAACTATATAATGCAGTTATAGTATGTTACCCTAAATTATAGTACACGAGGTCCATCAACAGTTTTTATAAACAATTTCACTTGTACTGCTGATGGGCTTTATATACTATAGTTCAGGATAATATACTGTGACTGCATCATATAGTCACTTTTGAATGACTATACCATAAAACCCCTTATTGATAATATCTATATATACTACTGGTTATCCAAATACACTTGCTAAGGAATCCATATGAACAAATTTTAGTTGTTGGAGATTACTCTACAAGCTAAATTTTTATCAAGAAAAGAAAAGCCTTGGTAGATGAATCTTAAGTTTTAAACACATAATTAAAATAGCTTAAATAAGTAAAAAGAAAAAAAAAGAAAAAAAGATATTTCTTTTTTTTTTTTTATTGGACCGTGCTTTAGAAGCCATGAGGTTATATACATATTCATGCATTTTGTTGATATATCAATGTATGTTATAGATAAATATATGGCATTAGGAAATTAGAAATATTGTTAAAGATTATATACTATTTACTTATAGATGCAATATGTATTTATATCACAAGAGTTATGTATTGGTAAGGAAATTCTATCATACAGTTACTCAAAAGTAACTATATAGTGCAGTTACAGTATGTTACCCTGAATTATAGTACATGAGGTCCATCAACAGTTTTTATAAACAATTTCATTTGTACTGTTGATGGGTTTTATATAGTATAGTTTGGGATAATATACTGTAACTACATCATATAGTCACTTTTGAATAACTATACCATAAAACCCCTTATTGATAATATCTGTTGTTATCCAAATACATCTGCCAAGGAATCCATATGAACGAAATTTAGTTGTTGGAGATTACTCTACAAGCTAAATTTTTATCAAGAAAAGAAAAGTCTTGGTAGATGAATCTTTAGTTTTAAACACATAATTAAAATAGCTTAAATAAGTAAAAAGAAAAAAATAAAAAAATATTTTTCTTTTGTTTTTTTTTATTAGGTCGTGCTTTACAAGCTATGAGGTTTTATATACATATATATATTCATGCATTTTGTTGATATATCAATGTATGGTTTTACGGCTTTTAGTAATTTAGTATCTTGACTTGATACTTAGGCTAACATGAAAGACTTTTTTAAATTTATTTATTTTTACTATGTTTAGGAGAAAAATAACCCGATTTATGCTTTTCCAATTGGATGATACTTTCAATATAAGCATTAATTTGCTAACTTTAATATCTAACAAAAGTATTTGAGTAATGAGAAGATCAATAGAGGTCTCATGAACTTCACCCTACTTGGCATTATGTTAATTTAGTTTCTCAATGTGGTTTGGTAAATTTAGCCTTTTGTTTAAAGTAGTTCAATTTTGATATTGGTTTTTATGGACTTTTAAATTTTGCATTATTGTAAAATGAGCATAATAGTTATTGATGAATTTCATCAATTAGTAACCTTATCGATTTTATATCATGATAATAAGTTTTACATTGTAAAAAATTTATCTTTCTTCCTCTCTTTTTTTTTTTTTTTGTTTTTCTAGCGTCATCTCTTTGGTCTTACAGTCATCTCAGCTCGAATCTAGTTTTTGTAGGTAGATTCCACACCTCTTTATCTCTCTCCTTTTCATGTATGCAAGTCTTTGTTTATTTTTGGTAGAAAGAGTTTTTCATGATGACTATACCCTATTGTGCATCTCTAGAAATTAATGAAATGCTATGATTGCCTTCCTTTTTTCATCTACCAGTACTTAGAGAGAGTAGTGAGTGCATTCTATTCTTTAAAATAGAATAGAAAAGAAAGGGAGTAAGGAAAAAAATCAAAACTTTTTAAATAATCAACAAAATAATTAAAGAAAAAACAATCTTAGAGAAGAAGGAGATTGAAATAGCACTCGTTCTTTTCAAATAATCAACTACAAGTATTAGTTTAGTTGTTTTGTGAGGATAACATTTTTCATGCTTGGAGTTTTGACTTAATTGAAACATAGTTGTTAAAATTGTGATTCAACTATGTAATTCTACGAATTTATAATTTTATGAGCATTTTCTTAGTTAAAATGAATACAAAATTATTTAGGTACAGACGCTTAATAGAATTGTGAAGTATGATGTACGATTATATAAGTTTCCGATTCAACTAGTTTTATACAATTCTATTCATTCTATAAGTTTTAATTGTAAGTAAAATTGCGAGTCTTATAAGCACAAATGGAAGGAAGATAGCTAGTTTCCTAGTCTGGTTAACTTTTCTATAATTTTGTCAAATAGTTATTATAAAAATTAACTTAGATATGCTTAAAATTTCATGGAATATTCATTAATGCACTTTCTATAATTTTAAGGAAATTACATGCTTTCCAAATGCCAGTGCTATTCTCATAAATCTTCCCACCTACCAATAGTCCCATCACTCCAAGCTATGTTCTATACGTAAAGTAAACACCCCATGACTCATTCCTAAAACAATTAATTAATATTTTTTCCTTCAGTGATATAATAAATTAATATTGTTAAACTTGCCATAAACATCTATTAACAATTTATGAAAAGTAAAGTCCAACTAGGTTTAAAAGTTTAAAATGTTAGTGTTTCATGTTTTAAACGGACTTCTTAACAGGTTATAAAGTTCTTGCTATACATAAATTTTCTTTAATTTGCATATCTAGTTTAATTAACTCATCTAATATAAAGAAGTGGCACCTTTAGTTATCCTTTCTACATTTAGTGCAAGAAAAGCATGCTATTGCAAATGCCAATCTATGAATCATTGAACTAATCTCTTTCATCAATCATAGTTGGGAAAAAAATTGATGAAGCTACAATGTAACCTGTACCTTATGCTCAATTTGCAAATAAAAGTTAATGGATGTGGATGGAAATACAAGTCTGGAAAAAGTGGAATTTAAAACCAATGAATGCTACTTTTGAAAGATTTAAATTTCACTACATACTATTTTCTTAAGTTATAAAGATTTAAAAATTATTGTGACAAAAGTATGTTTCATCAAGAATTTCATTTTCCTTGTGAGGGGTCTCTTGGAAACTTATTAAGTAAAAAAAGTTATTTTATATGAATAAAAAACCTTGAAACGTTAAATAATAGGTGCTATTCCAATTTCCTTCTTCAAGATTGTTTTCTTTTATTATTTCATTGATTTTGGCCAAAAAAAAATTATTTCATTATTATTTAGAAAGTTATGGTTTTCCTTTTTCATCATTCCCTTTCTTTTCTATCTTGTTTAAAAGAACATAAGTATTGTCTACTCTCTCTCTCTTTAATATCACATATAGGTAGATGGAAGAGGAAGAGCAATTGCAGGATTTTCTATCTTGTTCAAAATGAACACCAATTTCTATTAACATATCATACAAGCTTATAAAACTAAAATCAAGAATAGTTAAAAGGATTCACTTGGAAGCCTAGATTAGATGATTCTATTGCATGTTGACAATTACATTTAAATAAATTTGCTGAAATTTAAGGAAAAAAATTAACCAAATATAACAACTATTGTGAAATGCTTAGGATGAGTGAAAGGAGGTGGCATATGACACATGATCATAATTCTCTAGAGTATATCTAAGGAGTATGAAGTTTCCTTAAAGTAGCTATACAACATTGTAGTGATTTGGATGGATTTATCCATTGTCCTCGTTAAGATTGTCTTAATCATAAATAATTACCAATAAAAGCCATTGGGATTCATCTAATCCATAGGAAAATGGCTTAGTTTGACACTAGTTGAATATTCCATAGGGAGACATCACGTAATGAGAGGGGGGAGCATGTATACTCAAGTTTGAGTGGCTCTTGGATTATTAACAATGATGAAGATGTCCAAGACCCATCGACAACAAAAGAAGTCATTTATAATGATGATCCTACATTTGAGGACAATGTTGAACGTTAGATATTAGCTTATTTGGCATGAATGGTAGTGATTCTAAAGATGATGTGTTAAAGGATAATAGGGGAGATGAAATCAACATGGATAAGTAGAGTAATCTATTTAAAGAAGCTAAATGTGAAGTCTATCGGGGATGTAATAAATTTTCATTATTATTGGTTGTAATATAGATGATGCTCTTCACAGTTGATGGCGACAATTTGTATAGAATTTTAATGATTGGCTTAAGTTTGTAAAGAGTATATTACCAAAAGAGGAAAGACTCCCAAGTTTATATTATGAGTGTCAAAAGATGTTACATTAGTTGGAAATGGATGCAAATATAATTCATGCATGTAAAAATAATTGTGTCTTGTTCAAGAAAGCATTTAAAGACTTAGATAATTGTCCATGCTACAACACTAGAGGTGGGTGGCTAGGACCAATGAGAAGAAAAAAAAAATCCTATAAAGGTTTTACTATATTTTCCACTAATACCATGTTTTCAACAATTGTTCACGTGTAGAAAAATGGCACCACTAATGAGATGGCATAAGGAGGGGATGTCCTTAAGGAAAATAGGCTAAAGCACCCTTTAGACTCATAAGCATGGAAGGACTTTGACTAAAAGTTTCTTAATTTTGGATCTAATCCTAGGAATGTATGGTTAGGTCTTACAATTGATCAATTTAATCTACTGGTAATTTAAGTACCACATTTGTGGCCTGTTGTCTTGTTTCCTACAATGCCCCACCTCTTTTTATATTCTTGTTAATGTTGGGTCTAAAATCACCAGGTAAAGACACTGATGTTTTCATATAGCTGCTAGTTGATGAGTTAAAGGAGTTGTGGATAAAAGGGCTAAGAACCTTTGTCATTGTCTTGAGCCAATCATTTCACATACATGTAGCACTACTATGGACAATCCACAATTTTCCTACATATGGTGATGTATCAAGTTGGATTACAAAAAGTTATAAGGTTTGTCCTATTTGCAATATGAATGTTACTAGTGTACATACACAAAGCAAATTTCACTACATAGGACATCAACCAATTTTGTAAATGAACCATAGTTGGCACTATGAGAAGATAAAGTTTAATGAAATAGTTAAAAAACGTATAACCCCTAAACAATTTAGCAATGAAGAGATTTTGATGCAATTAAGTTGATATGAGCATGTTATATTAGGAAAGACAACTGATCATGGAAAGAGAAAGAGGTTTGAGGATAAGCCCAATTGGTTTAAAAAAGGCATTCTTTTTTAATTGCCTTCTTAGGATTGGCTAATTATCATATACAACCTAGATATCATGCACATAGGGAAAAACATCTATGATAACTTAGCTGGTACCATTCTAAACTTCAAGGGTAAATCTAAACATATTGATAGAGCAAGACTAACTTTACAAGAGAAGGGAATTTAGTCTAAATTGCATCTTAAAAAGGGGGCTAGGGCGGACAACGAAACCCCTAAAACAATTCATGTTAACACCTAATCGGGTGAGAGAAGTGTGTATCTTGATAAAGGATGTAAAGCTACCCGATGAATATGCTTCTAATATATCCTCATGATTAAGGATGTTTAAGGCAACTTTAAAAGGGTTAAAGAGCTATGATTGTCATGTATTGCTTAAAAGGATTTTTCTAGTTGTGTTGTGTGAATATTTGAAAAATGACATACATAGGGCAATAATCAAGATATCAAGAACCTTTAGAGAGCTTTGTGCTAAAGAGTTGATGGTGGACGTTCTAAGTTTGTAGAGGAGAGTATTGTTATGAGATTACATATATTGGAAATGATTTTTCCATCTACTTTTGTTAATGTCATGATCCACCTAATAGTGCATCTGCTAAGAGAAGCACATATTTGTGGCTCATGCAACATAGATCAATGCACCTAGTTGAGTGGTGGTTGGGGATTCCAAAAGGATTTGTTATAAATAAAACTCAACCTGAAGGTTCTATAGTTGAGGCCTATGTAGTATATGAAAGTTTAATATGCTATTATCTCAAAAGACAATAGTAGCAGTTATAAAGTTAATAGATTAAAAATTGTTCACATTGCATTATAGGTGGAACATAAAGAGAATTTTCAAGTGATGATGTCAATTAGCAAGGCTTGGATTATCCCAAGTTTTAATCTATTAATTAGCATATTTATTTGACACCTATGGATCACTGCATTTACTTTTTAAGCTATCCAGTTTCTAGGAAAGTCATCATAGACTCTCATGATGAGGGCTTTTATAACATGAAAATATGATATGAGTATTCTTATATAAAATGGGCATATGATAAATGAAAGATTGCCATTGTGTTCTAGACTTCTAATTCATATATGGAAATTGATGCAATTTATATTATCGTCTTAAGATGTTTTATAAAATATATTAAGGATTATCGAAGATAGGGACCCATAAGAGAAGGAAAGGTGAATCAAGTGACTGGGTGAATTCTATAGCAAAAGAAAAATACGTTAGTTATATTCTAACTATTGCTTTAAGTAAATTTCAAACCATTGTAATTTAGCGAAGATTCTTTTTTTACCATTGTTTGTCTCTTGATTAAGTATGTTTAACATGAAGTAGAGAACTATGGTGGAATTGTATGGGCAGCACTTGCAACAATCACAATCATCCAATCAAAAGCCAAAGAAACAAGTTGAGATCATTAAAGCAGAATTTAAGATCTTGTTTAAGGGTAAGCACCCTCTTGAGACATATGCTTTAACCTAAAAGATCAATTATCCATCCATCCACAAGCTTTCAGTTTTTTTTTTTTTTTTTTAGTTTCATTTTTGTTTAAGGAAATGGGTTGTTCAATTTTCTTCATTTTATCCCTCGGCCTACTTTATTTGTGTAGATGTGTGAAAAGCATTAGAAGGTTATAAGTACTGATAATGATCTTTAAATTCAATATTTCATCTGATTGGGCAATATTTTCATAGACTATTGCATCAAGTCTTCACTGCGTAATATTTATTATGTATATTTTTCATACATATTTATTTTATTTATCAGGTCAAATCTAATTTCTACATATTTTGAGAATTTAATTATCGTTGATAGATCATTACAATGCCCCACCTCGAGGTTGTATGAAAGAGCCTTATCTTTTTATATTCTTGTTAATATTGGGTCTAAAATCACCGGGTAAAGACATTGATGTTTTCATACAAGTACTAGTTGATGAGTTAAAGGAGTTGTAGATAGAAGGGCTAAGAACCTTTGTCATTGTCTTGAGCCAATCATTTCACATGCATGCAGCACTACTATGGACAATCTACAATTTTCCTACATATGGTAATGTAACAAGTTGGATTACAAAAGGTTATAAGGTTTGTCCTATTTGCAATATGAATGTTACTAGTGGACATACACAAAGCAAATTTCACTACATGGGACATCAACCATTCTTGTAAATGAACCACAGTTGGCACTATGAGAAGATAAAGTTTAATGGAATAGTTGAGAAACGTATAACCCCTAAACAACTTAGCAATGAAGAGATTTTGATGCAACTAAGTTGATATGAGCATGTTATCTTGGGAAAGACAACTGATCATAGAAAGGGAAAGAGGTTTGAGGATAAGCCCAATTGGTTTGAAAAAGGCATTCTTTTTTAATTGCCTTTGTAGGATTAGCTAATTATCATATACAACCTAGATATCATGCACATAAGGAAAAACATATGTGATAACTTAGTTGGTACCATTCTAAACTTCAAGGGTAAATCTAAACATATTGGTAGAGTAAAACTAACTTTACAAGAGAAGGGAATTTAGTCTAAATTGCATCTTGAAAGGGGGGCCAGGGTGGACAATGAAACCCCTAACATAATTCATGCTAACACCTAATCGGGTGAAGGAAGTGTGTATCTTGATAAAGGATGTAAAGCTACCAGATGAATATGCTTCTAATATATCCTCATGCTTCAAGGATGTCTAAGGTAACTTTAAAAGGGTTAAAGAGCTATGATTGTCATGTATTGCTTAAAAGGATTTTTCCAGTTACGTTGTGTGAATATTTGAGAAACGACATACATAGGGCAATAATTGAGATATCAAGAACCTTTAGAGAGCTTTGTGTTAAAGAGTTGATGGTGGATGTTCTAAGTCTTTAGAGGAAAGTATTTGTTATGACATTATGTATATTGGAAATGATTTTTCCATCTACTTTTTTAGTGTCATGATCCACTTATTAGTGTATTTGCTAAGAGAAGCACGTATTTGTGGCTCAGTGCCACATAGATTGATGCACCTAGTTGAGTGGTAGTTAGGGATTCTAAAAGGATCTATTATAAATAAAACTCAAACTGAAGGTTCTATAGTTGAGGCTTATGTAGTATATGAAAGTTTAATATGCTATTATCTCAAAAGACAATAGTAGCAGCTATAAAGTTAATAGATTAAAAATTGTTCACGTTACATTATTGGTGGAACCTAAAGAGAATTGTTAAGTGATGATGTCAATTAGCAAGGCTTGGATTATCCTAAGTTTTAATGTATTAATTAGCATATTTATTTGACACCTATAGATCACTTCAATTACTTTTTAAGCTATCCTATTTCTAAGAAAGTCATCATAGGCTCTCATGATGAGGGCTTTTATAACATGAAAATATGATATAAGTATTCTCATATAAAATGTGTATATGACAAATGAAAGATTACCATTGTGTTCTAGACTTCTAATTCATATATGGCAATTGATGCAATTTGTATTATGGTCTTGACATGTTTTATTACAATATATTAAGGATTATCGAAGATAGGGACCCATAAGAGAAGGAAAGGTGAATCAAGTGACTAGGTGAATTCTATAGCAAAAGAAAAAACACATTAGTTATATTCTAACTATTGCTTCAAGTAAATTTCAAACCATTGTAATTTAGTGAAGATTCTTTTTTTACCACTGTTTGTCTCTTGATTAACTATGTTTAACATGAAGTAAAGAACTATGGTGGAATTGTATGGGCGAAACTTGCAACAATCACAATCATCCAATCAGAAGCCAAAGACACAAGTTGAGATCATTAAAGCAAAATTTAAGATCTTTTTTAAGGGCAAGCACCCTCTTGAGACATATGCTTTAACCCAAAAGATCAATTATCCTTCCATCCACAAGCTTTTAGTTTTTTTTTTTTTTAGTTTCATTTTTGTTTAAGGAAATAGGTTGTTCAATTTTCTTCATTTTATCCCTCAGCCTACTTTATCTATGTAGATGTGCAAAAAGCATTAAAAGGTTATAAGTACTGATAATGATCTTCAAATTCAATATTTCATTTGATTGGGCAATATTTTTATAAACTATTGCATCAAGTCTTCATTGCATAATATTTATTATGTATATTTTTCATACATATTTTTTTTATTTATTAGGTCAGATCTATTTTCTACATATTTTGAGAATTTAATTATCACTGATAGATCTTTGCGAGAATACTATTTCTCACAATTACCTTATATAGTGCGAAAATTCTACAATTCTCGCAAATTCTCTAAGAGAATCCATTTCTTGCAATAAGGCAAAGTCAAGAGTCCCATTCCGAGAACTTGTGTACATGAATGAAAATTGTCACAATAGGCTAATTGTGACGTGTTTTTATCCTTTTATGTCTAAAAAAAGAAACCCACTATTTCTAGTAATTCTTATAATGAATATTGTGGTGGACTAGCTATACCTTTGAATATGAATTGAGATTAAATCAAGTTCAACTAAAATTAATAAATTCTATTTTAGTACTTTGTATGATAATCATTTTATCATAAAGTAGTGAAAGAAGAGATAATCCTTATGACACTGATAATAAATGTAACTATCCATGAATTATTTCACTGCTACCATCCCTTTAAGCTCCAACATTAAGTTTAGCCACAATTACATCATTTTCCTTATGGTAACCTAGTTGATTAGTGCTTTATGTCAAATTGCCATAAGTGACATAGTGAGCAAGTAACCCTATTAGAATATGAAATCTACTGTACCCTGTATGATTGAGTGAGCTCTTTGGATTGAAGGTTATAAGATAGGTTTTAGCTCTAAATCTTTAAAGCCTACTCCCACAAATTTGTGTATATGGTGTAACATCTTTATGCCCTATACATACTTTGAAAATTGTACATTAAGATATACATTGACCTTATACTAATCCCATAAAAATTTATTAGTAATATTAAATAACGGACACAAAAAAAAAAACATTTTAAACTAAACACATATTCAATACATAATCCCATACACCTATTGAAGAAACTATGTCACACCCTAAAAGGGACCTGAAAGTTTCCACTAAAAGCTATCATGTTATGTGTGCACCCATTACATGATAACCATCTTGCAAGTCAGAGGTCGTAAGACTTTAAGTAATTATTTAAACAATTACATCAAATCATATTATACATAATCATATAATAAGAATATAGCTAAGGATTCCCATGTTCCATAGTCAACCAAGATCGTAGAGAATCAAAATCTCCTACCAAAACAGTAAAATGGAAAAATACATCTAAGTTTTACAAATTTCATTCCTACATTGAGTTCCTATGAATAAAAATTCATCTAAATAATCTATTAATACAAATCTTAACAAAATCAATTAACCTACTCAAATACAATAATTTACAAAGTTGAATGCCTCTAGCATTCCAACATTTCATTTCATTTATTCCGTATTCATCGAAATGGATCGTAACAGAATCTTAGAGGTAAGCCCTATCTAGTTCCTACCATAATATAGATTGAAAATCTCATGTAATTAGATTTAAAATATTTACAAACATCTATCCACTGATACTTACATGAATCTACAGAAGAAAGTCATTCTAACTCTCGATCCTTATCTCTTATCCTAGAAATTTTGTGACAAAATTTACTTACCGAAGTACGGTGCCTATCTAGTAAGTTTACATTGTCATGACCTGCATCAAACAATCTATAGGAGGGTGAGCTAAATTGCCCAGTGAGATAGGAGTGCAATCTCTCAGTGTTGCAACAAACACAAACAATTTCAAGCAAGTTGTCAAAATAAATGCTATGCATAAACATTCATATGAATGTAGCATCTCACATGGTCTTCCGATAACCAAGCATGAAGTCTAGGGTTTACGCCCCCCCTCCCTTGACCTTGGATTAGGGATTCCGGAGCCACCATTAGAGCCCAGGTGTTACACACAATTTAATTACTCTTATCACTTTATTATAGCTGTGTCTTAGCTTTAATGATCTAAACTCAGGTGTCTCTCATACTCGAGCATTTACACACCCTCAAGAGATAGGCCGAACTTAGAACCGTCAAGGCGCAACAATCCCCTAGTCACTTAGTTCGCTTGGCAGAACAGTAACCCTTTGATTACTTCCGGCGTGTCCTGTAGCTGTGATGACCTTGAACAATGCAATGTTCGTGCAATGAATGTCGGGTTCTTAATTAGGTCTAATAATTAGTTAAGGTTTTAGGGTAATCATTCATGGTCAAGCACATATACAAGCGACAGCCATGTCAACATACATTCCATCCATAGTGTATTCAATCATTCCATAAGCAAGGCACATCCGCAACATCCATAAGGGGGCAACATTCATAAGATCAAGCAAGAGATTGTCAAGCAAGGGACTTCTATTCATGATTATAGTTACATGTCTTGCTCTTAGATATTTACATATATACTTATGACACATGAGGTTTAAATTAGACTTCCATCTATCCTTTATCATTCCATCTTGTGATATAAGGACATATGGTTATGGTTTATGGTTAATTACGAGTGCCTTTTTCCCTTAGTCCTATATACCTTATACGATTACAGCTTATCCCCATTTCGAAATCCTATTCTTCTATCTCACTTACCCCTAACATATATAACTATGACTGTAAGGGTTTAGGTTATTAGCAACTTAACTCCTCCTTCTTGACTTGTGATGTATGCATCTACCTATGGTTTAAGTCGGCTCCTTAGACTCCCTTCTTTCTAGCCTCCACTTCCAACGATTCCCATGCCAATGTTTATTTATATTCTCCTCATTAATCTCCATAATCGGCAACAATGCACATACCATGGCGTCTTCCATTACTCTTACTAGCAAACCGTGCCCATTCACTAAGAAAAAGAGATCTAACACCTATATGCCAATACCTGTCTCCATACATGTTTCACCTCCTAAATCATGGGTTTCTACCCTCCTTCCAATTCCCCAACACACAAGCTCACAAGAAATCCAACATCAATATAATTCCAAATCCCACTCCATTTCCTCTTTTAGTCTGCCCACTCAAGTTGGAGTTCCATTTCCACTTTCCTCATCTCGCATACAACATATAAATATATGACATTCCTATGCTTGCTTCCACTTCCTAGTAGTTTGTTTCCATCCTCCAAGCATCACACACTTATGTATATTTATTTACAGCCGCGCAACCATCAACGAAACCACCACACACCCACGCACATGGAAGGAAACGAAAAGAAATCACAGCCCATTATGTACCATTTGGACATGCATCTATGAATATAGCAACCAACAAGGAAAGAAAAGAGATAATGCCGCAACCCCTTATACAATTGCACATATATCTATGTTCACGCAGCAGCATAAGGAAAGGAAGGTCCAGCAATCGCAAAGTTCCGTAGAAATATACATATGTTTACTTATCCACAGCAATAGTAGGTGTTACAACACTACAACTAACATACATACATATATATATGTTTTACTTCAGCAGCTGTAAGGAAAAGAAAAAGAAACTTCACACGCACGCATGTAGGGGAAGGAATCTAGCAATCACAATACGTTATTATATATATATATATATATATGTGACCATTGCTGCAGCCACGAAATGAATTTCACACACATACGCACATAGGGGAGGTCTACACACACTCATAGGGGAGAATGAAACCAGCAGCCACAAGCACTATATGTATATATATATATATATATATATATATATAATGTGTGTTTGTTCGCAGCAACTTCAAGGAGGGAAAACTGTTGAATCCTTAATCCAACGTTGGCTTTATATGTGAAATGATTATGTGTTATGGGCTGTCATATTAAGTTAAGCTCAATTAAAAGTGATCGATAAGATTTTGATATTTAGGTTTTAATGTATCTAATATGGTATGGCCCTTTTATGTGTAGAGATCTTATGGGTAATTTCTATTTTTATGATAGGCTAAAATAGAAATACCAAAAGATATCATAAAGTTATCTATATAAATAGTGGTTATGGTCCCCAAGTTATACGTTCTTTTCTCGGAATCCCATCATCAGATAGACTATAGAGGAAAAACTAAAGGGATCTCTCAAAGAAAACGTATTGATCTGGAAGGCCAACCGCACAATTCTAAGAATCGTTGATCGCAATGGATTCAGGTATGCTTCCGCATATCTATTGATTAATTCTTAATGATCAAACATGAACGATCTATGGTTTTATTTGTGATGATTTTAACAAAAGGGTTAATCTAGATTCTACAATTGGTATCAGAGCATACATATTCGATCATTAGGAATTACTTTTGTATACGGCCAAACTTTTCCATATACACGGTCTCGACCCATGGTTATACACGGCCGTGTACTCACTCAAACCGTGTAATTTTCTGTTGTTTTTTTTAAGCCCAACATATACAGTCGTGCCTTCAACCGTGTACTCAAACCATGTAAGTTTCTGTTGTTTTTTTTTTTTTTTTTTAGCCCAACATACACAGCCATGCCTTCAACCATGAAGGAGAATCATTTGATTTTGATTTCCAGTACGAATACGAGCCGTGAAAGCGTGGCCTATCGATCCTTTAGACCTTCGGAATTTGAAGCAACATACTGCCAAAGTGGTCCCTCTTGCAAAAATTAATTTATTTCAAAATATAAAAGGTTGTGTGTTTACAACTTCTGTGAATTTTTTATCGGCCCAAAGGAAGATTAATGTTTAACAGAATTGCAAGTGTACTTGTGGTAATAAACTCGTGATGATTATTTAGTTTTGCATGTGAAAAATAAATCAGCCCAAAGGAAGCTTTATTGTTTGATGTGTTCTTATTGTCAGTGTTTGATTACTATGCCAAGATACTACTTAGTAGTTAATGTTTTATCCAAAGATGAAATATTAATGGGCTACCCGGTATTTTGAGATGGGGTTTACCTTTATTTGAATTTATTATTATTATTTTGTTATAAGGCTTATGTAAGCTTGTTTATTTGTTTGTTGTTCTTATTCAGCTCTGAAATAATCCTGCTAATATTACTGCCAACATCAATTCCATTCCTATGCTAAATGGCACTAACTTCAAGTCGTGGAAAGATAATCTATTAATAGTACTTGGGTTATGGATCTCGACCTTGCATTAAGGACTGATTCTCCTTCACCTCTTACTGATAAGAGTACCTCTAATGACAAGAGGGAGATGGAAAAGTGGGAGAAATCAAACCGCATGTGTATGATGGTCATGAAGAAGGCCATTCCAGAAGCATTTAGAGGTACAATATCTGATAAGATAACTAAGGCTAAGGAGTTCCTTGATGAAATTGAGAAAAGGTTTGCTAAGAATAAAAAGGCAGAAATAAGTACACTCCTAGCAAACCTAATCTCAATGAAGTACAAGGGCAAGGGCAATATTAGGGGTATATCATGGAGATGTCTCATCTTGCTTCCAAGCTAAGAGCACTCAAGCTAGACCTCACAGAGGACTTACTAGTCATTTGGTTTTGATTTCTCTTCCAGCACAGTTTAGCGAGTTTAAAGTGAGCTATAATTGTCAGAAAGAGACTTGGTCTCTGAATGAACTCATCTCACATTGTGTTCAAGAAGAGGAAAGGCTAAAGCAAGATAAGATTGAGAGTGCTCACCTAGCCTTAACCCCTAAGAATAGGAATAAGGATAATAAAAGGAAAAGGGATAAAGAAGCTGCAAATATGGTACCTCAGAAGACACAACCAAAGAAGTCGGATGCATCGAATGGTAATGGTTGTCACTTCTGTGGAGTTGTAGGGCATTATAAGAAGCAGTGCACCAATTATCATACTTGGCGTGCAAAGAAAGGGTTGCCTCCATTGCCGAAAACCAAGTGATGGTGAAAGATACATCTATGTGAGTAACGGCAAGACAGTTCAAGTTGAAGCAATTGGGAAGTTTAGATTATTATTAAAGACTGGATTTTATTTGGATCTTAATGAAACATTCATTGTACCGTCATTTAGACGGAATTTGATTTCTGTTTTTGCTTTGGACAAATTTGGTTATTCTTGTTCATTTGGGAATAAGAAATTTAGTTTGTTTCATGATTCAAAATTAGTTGGATCTAGTTCTCTATCTGTTTATGGTAATCTTTACTTGATTGATATTATTGCTTCATTTAATGAATCCCTGCAAGTAAGTACACAAGGTATAAAGAGAAAATTAACTAATGAAAATTCAGCTACATTATGGCACAAAAGATTAGGTCATATCTCTAAAGGGAGAATAGAGAGACTTGTGTCAGAGGAAATCCTAAACCCCTTGAATTTTACAGATTTTGATGATTGTATTAACTGTATAAAGGGGAAACAAACCAATAAAAGGAGATTTGAAGCCAATAGGACCTTAGACGTCTTAAAACTTATACATACAAATATTTGTGGCCATTCCCTACAGTTGCTTAGAATGGTCAACAATATTTTATAACATTCATAGACGATTTCTCACGATATGGCTATCTTTATCTCATTCATGAAAAGTCACAGTCCTTTGGATATATTTAAAAATTATGAGGCTGAAGTTGAGATCCAACTCAACAAAAGGATTAAAAGCATAAGATCTGATCGTGGTAGCGAATACTACGGTAGATATGATGGTTCAGTGAACAATGTCCAGGACCTTTTGCTAAATTCCTAGAGAAATGTGGTATTGTCCCACAATACACTATGCCTAGTTCACCCACTATGAATGGTGTTGCTGAAAGATGAAATAGGACGCTTAAGGACATGGTAAGGAGTATGATTTGTCACTCCACCTTACCAGAATCACTTTGGGAGAAGCACTTAAGATTGCAGCATATATCTTTAACAAGGTTCTAACTAAAGTAACTAACAAAACCCCTTATGAACTTTGGACTGGAAAAAAGCCTAGTCTAAAACATTTACATGTGTGGGGATGTCCAGCTGAGGTACGGCCTTATAAGCCCAATGAAAAGAAACTGGACTCAAGAACAATAAGTTGCTATTTTGTTGGGTACTTTGAAAGATCAAGGGGTTACAAGTTCTATGATCCCACAACTAAATCGATATTTGAGTCAGGAAATGCTCGGTTCTTTGAGGATGTTGAGTTTTCCGGGGGAGATACGGTTAGAGACATTGTCTTTGAAGAGGAATACGTTGATATTCCCACAGGTGTTATTGAATTTGGTCAAGATTTTATTCCTGATCTTCTTCAAGACACAATAGAACAAGACAATATTGGAGATCCCATTCAAAACACTATTCCAGAAGAACAAACTCTACCACCTCAAGAACCTATGCCATTGAAGAGATCCACTAGACAAAGAAGAAGTGCGTTGCCAAATGACTACATCGTATTTCTTCAAGAACATGAGGTTGACATTGGAATGATGGAAGATGATCCAATCAATTTCCGCCAAGCCATTGAAAGTTCTAAATCTCATAAGTGGATTGATGCCATGAATGAAGAGATAAAGTCTATGAAAGACAATGACATTTGAGATCTCATCCCGTTGCTAGAAGGTACGAAGCCCATTGGTTGCAAATGGATATTTAAGACCAAGAGGGATTCAAAAGGCAATGTGGAGAGGTATAAGGCTCGTATTGTTGCAAAGGACTTTACATAGAAAGAAAGCATCGACTATAAAGAGACTTTCTCACCGGTTTCTTCGAAAGACTCTTTTAGGATTATAATGGCATTAGTGGCACAATTCAATCTTGAGTTACATCAGATGAATGTAAAGACCGCCTTCCTCAATGGTGACATTGATGAGACGATCTATATGGTACAACCAGAAAATTTTGTATCGGGAGATCCAAAGAATATGGTTTGTAAACTTAAGAAATCCATCTATGGACTTAAGCAAGCATCTCAACAATGGTATTTCAAATTTCATCAAGTGATCAATTCGCTTAGTTTTGAGATGAATTTGGTCGATGATTGTATATACCATAAGTTCTGTGAAAACAAGCATATTTTTTTGGTTTTATATGTTGATGATATATTGCTTGCCAGCAACAATATAGGCTTATTGCACAAAACCAAGAGATTTCTAGCTAAGAATTTTGAGATGAAAGATCTTAGTGAAGCCTCTTTTGTGTTAGGAATACAAATACATCGAGATTGCTCTCGAGGTACTCTTGGATTATCACAAAAGAGCTATATCGAAAAGGTACTCAAAAGGTATAGCATGCAAAATTGCAAACCAAGTGATACAGCTGTAGCTAAGGGAGACAAATTTAGTCTTAGTCAGTGCCCTAAGAATGATTTTGAGGAAAAGAAAATGCAAAAGATTCCTTATGCATCAGTAGTAGGGAGTCTAATGTATGCTCAAGTTTGTACGCGTCCAGATATTGCGAACATTACAGGAATGTTAGGCAGATACTTGAGTAATCCAGGATTAGACCATTAGAAAACAGCCAAACAGGTCTTGCGGTACTTACAGAGAACAAAAGATTACATGCTCACCTACTAGAAGTCAGATCAAATCGAGATCGTTGGGTATACTGATTCCAATTTTGCTGGATGCCAAGATAGTATGAAATCTACATTAGGCTACATCTATCTGTTGGCTGAGGGAGCCATCTCTTGGAAGAGCATAAAACAATCCCTTGTTGCTTCTTCTACTATGGAAGCAAAGTTTGTAGCATGTTATGAGGTATCTAATCATGGAATATGGTTACGGAATTTTGTCACAGGGCTGCGCATTGTGGATACTATTAATAGGCCACTTAAATTATTTTGTGACAATAAGTCAACAGTTCTATATTCTAACAACAATAGGAGCTCGACGAAGTCAAAGCATATAGACATCAAGTTCCTAGTTGTAAAAGAAAGAGTTCAGAGTGGACAGTTATCTATAGAGCATATAGGAACAAACTCTATGATCGCAGATCCGCTTACTAAAGGAGTGCAACCCAAGGTGTTTCATGAGCACACTACTCATATAGGTGTCGTGACCTTAAGTGACATTAAGTTTTAGTGGGAGTTTATTACTTTGAATGCATTTATGTCATAGACAAACTTTAATTAGTTGTTTTGGTTTATTATGTTTTGAGGATATCTTCTATAGAAATAAAGTATCTTGTTTGCCTACACTCTGTTTTTTGGTTTATGGTTTGATCTCACTAAGGTTTATGGTGGACTAGTAGAAAATGGACATGTTAAGATCACATTGCATGGAATTTTCTTGCTACACATCCATATCATGATCCATGTCATTCAATTATATCGACATTATGACCATTGATGGGTAGAGTTACGATAAATGTAATGAATACCACTTTGATCCTGTGTTGATATGACTGATGGACCAAATTGGTTATAGATACATTTTGTTCATGATAACAAATTTGAGCTCATATGGTTGCAAAACATAATTGTAAAGTTACACATATAGTCTAAGTGGGAGATTGTTGGATCCTTAATCCAACGTTGGCCTTATATGTGAAATAATTATGTGTTATGGGTTGTCATATTAAGTTAAGCTCAATTAAAAGTGATCGATAAGATTTAGATATTTGGGTTTTAATATATCTAATAGGGTATGACCCTTTTTATGTGTAGAGACCTTATGGGTAATTTCTATTTTTATGATGGGCAAAAATAGAAATACCAATAGATATCATAAAGTTATCTATATAAATAGTGGTTATAGTCCCCGGGTTATACGTTCTTTTTCCGTCTCTTTGAATCCCATCATCAGATAGACTATAGAGGGAAAACTAAAGGGATCTCTCAAAGAAAACGTATTGATCTGGAAGGTTAACCGCACAATTCTAAGAATCGTTGATCACAATGGATTCAGGTACGCTTCCACATATCTATTGATTAATTCTTAATGATCAAACATAAACGATTTAGGGTTTTATTTGTGATGATTTAAACAAAAGGGTTAATCTAGATTCTACAAAAACTACACACACGCTCATAGGGAAGGCCAACAATTATATAACGTATGGTAAGTATATACATATATCCCATCATGATAGTGTAAAGAGAGGCTCCACACATGCGCGCAAATTGGAGAGGAATGCCCGACACGTTCTAGCAAT